>CAJHQP010000861.1:25000-146131 GCA_905132765.1 Moricandia arvensis
TTTTTTAACCTAATCGCTCTTTTGATTTTGGAAATATAAATATAAATATATATATATATTTTTTATCAATATACTGCTTCTTTTACACATCCATCTCCAACCTAACCCAAACGGACTAGGGAAAAAATAATTAGGACTCACGAAAAATTTGATAATAACACGCAAGAAAAAAATTCCTTCCCATACCCGTATTAGGTACTAATCTATTTTTAACATTTAATTAGATCGGGTAATTTTTCAAATTACGAATGGAAGCTCGTTTCTTTTTTTTTCTTAGAATAAGGAAAACTGGTTTTTTATTCATCCATTTATATTTATTCACTCGACCCAAATTGGAATTCTTCTTTTTTTTTTTTTTTCGACACCGAAAACAAGGTTGTACCCATCAGAAAAGCAAAAAAAAATGTTATCTGAATTCTCCCTTGATACGACATGCTATTTTTTCCGTTCATTCCTTTCAGGATCAGTCGTGGTCTTACAAACTCTACCGTAGATCTGGACGAATCCTTTTCTTCATACAAATGTGTAAAAGATGCTAGTCGCACTTAAAAGCCGAGTACTCTACCGTTGAGTTAGCAACCCCCCCCAAAAAAAAAAAGTACTGCAAATATGTAGATACAACCAGAATAAAGAAAAAAAATCCAGTCATGTGTGCGTCAGGGATAAATAGATCTATTTCTCTATGAGAGAATTATATTTGGTCCATACACTGTTGTCAATATGATTATGAATTTTTAATATAGCGAAAAGAATAGAAAAAATAAATAAAAAAGTTTAACCTCGGGGTTTGTTAGTTCATACAATGAATGAAAACTAAGCCGAGTAAGATAATCTCAAATCTTTATATATATATATATATATACTTTTTTAGACCCTTTTTTATGACCTTTCATTAGTCATATAATAATATATATATTTAGTTATTCATATAAAATAATAATATATATATTTAGAAAGTAATATATTAATATATTAATATATATATATATATATTATGATTCAGAATTAATATATTATTTATTATACAGTATTATTTTCTATATTTTCTATACAATAAAATTTTGTATTTATACAAAATTTAGAATTTCTAATTTCTATAGATCCAAAATTATTTTAATAAATTTGTTTATTATTAGAAAACATGGTAGTTTTTAGCAGGATATTTTTGAGTTTTCATACCTTTAGGAAGAATACTAATAATAAATGGAAATTCTAATAAATCAAAAAAATATGATCGAAACGAAAGAGGAGGAAAGAAAAGAGTAGATCAAATTTGATACCAAGCTATATACGAGTCTTTCCCATCCTCTTTTTTATAGTTCATTAATTCAATTTCGTTTTATTAAGACTGAATTCCGTAAAAATCCCTGCCTTCTTTGAAATATCATGAACTGTTCTTGTTGGTTGAGCGCCCTTTTTAAGGAAATCGAGAATAGCAGGAAGATTTAAATAAGTTTGATTAGTTATCGGATCATAAAACCCCAACTTCCGAAGATCTCTTCCTTCTCTTCGGGATCGAACATCAATTGCAACGATTCGATAAACGGCTCATTGGGATAGATGTAATATGAATAATACCCCCCGCCGAGAAACGTATAAGAGGCTTTGGCCTCGTACGGCTCGAGAAAAAAATGCAAGGAGTAGAAGTTAACTCTCTTTATAAAATTCAAACATTAAATCAATTAGCCAGTATTGAAACCCTAACTATGTTTTTCATAAAAAGCGTTCGTAACATTCGTACTCTCGTAACTCAAGTTAAATAACTCTCAAATATCTCAACAGAGAATTCTTAAGTACTCTTTTTATTGAGTAGTCTCTAACCCTTTTTTTGTTTGTCTCATTTTTTAGAATCAATTTTGATTCTTCATTCTGATCTAGTTGTTCAAACAATTGAAAATGGGCTTTACTTGTTTCAGAATTCTTTATCCTTACTTTGAATCTTTGGGTTTAGACATTACTTCGGTGAGCTTGATCGTTTTATTAAAAAAGGGCAGCAACAAGCCCCTTATTTTGTTTATGATTTCTTTTCTTTCTATCAAAGAATCATACAAACGCTTGATTCACGCATGATAGACTTTTGATTCAAAGAATTTTACAATTTTACGAAAATTTCCTTTTCCATTGTAAAATTACTTGAAAGGCCTTTTTTTCAATATAAAAATAAAAAGACTTACGAAGTTGTTCCAACTTATTGATTCGCACTAACCCTAGATCCTTACTCCTGCGAAAGGAATAAAAACTTTCTATTCTCCTCGAGCTCCATCCTGTACTCTTTTTTCTATTCAAAAAGGTGTAGGACTCTAGTAAAATAGAACACAAAATGTCGAGCCAAGAGCACCTATATTCCTAATATAAAAGGTGGCGGATCAAAACATCCACAGCAGATCATGTCCTTCAATTCAAGTCGCACGTTGCTTTCTACCACATCGTTTTAAACGAAGTTTTACCATAACATTCCTTTAGTTTGTGTAATTGATTCAATTATGGAATCATGAATAGTCATAGTTCAGTCAGTATATCGTAATCTATACTTTTTCTTTCTCTATGAATGGAATAGTGAATCTACGCGTAAAAGGTTCAGTCAGAATTCAAATGAATCCCATATTAAATTGTATATATGTAAGATCTAAATTTGAATAGAAATATATATTTTTTTATTCAAACTTGTAGAATCTACAGTTCTACCTTACTTACCTACATCACACACAACTAAAAAAAGCAAATAGAGTTTTTGTAATTTCGGTTGAAATAATGAAAAAGAAGTTTATTATTCTTTTCATTTCAATATTTTATTCTTAAAAATAAAAAATATTGGATTTTTAAAAAGAAAGAAAAAGATGGTGTACAAAGGCAATAGAAGATGGATTCCGTAATGACTGGACTCTGGGACGGAAGGATTCGAACCTCCGAATAGCGGGACCAAAACCCGTTGCCTTACCGCTTGGCTACGCCCCATTTTTATTTTTATTCAAGACTACTAAAAGAGTAATATTGCTATTGGTTGTTCGTCAATTGAATTTCAGACCAAATGAAATATAGATTACATTGGTGCTATAGTTTTGACACGTGTAGATAGCAAATCAAACTTACTTTATTGATCATTACATAGAATTCAATTAAGATATTGTATGAAAATATTATTTCTTTAATTCTCATAAGAGAATGAAAGGATTTTTGATTGAGTAAGTTCAACAAAGTCTTTTTAGACGATCTTTCTTTATTTATTTTTTTCCTTATATAAAAAATATATTAATAACTCAATCAAAATTAAATTATCCACAAGAACACCAATTTTTGTTATGCTTAATATATTTAATTTGATCTGTATTTGTTTTAATTCGGCCCTTTTTTCAAGCACTTTTTTAGTCGCCAAATTGCCGGAGGCCTACGCCTTTTTGAATCCAATCGTAGATGTTATGCCCGTAATACCTCTTTTCTTTCTTCTCTTAGCCTTTGTTTGGCAAGCAGCTGTAAGTTTTCGATGAAATTCTTAATACTGTCTTAGAAAAATTCACGATTTTGATTCTTCCAACAATTCAAAAGATCAAAAAATCTTGACGTAGGAACGAACTCTCAATTCAAACATTGAATTTTTTTGGTAGCCATACTAAATCTGGATCATTTGATTTCCTCAGTTTTATCCTCTTTTCTCTAAATGAAAGAACTTAATTAGATTCGAATTCACTCACAAAAAAAATATCTAGATATTTAGTATAAAAATAGAGAATCTATTCTCTTTTTTTTTTAAAAAAAAAAAGTAAGATCTTGGAGATTGTGTAATGCTTACTCTCAAACTTTTTGTATACACTGTAGTTATATTCTTTGTTTCTCTCTTCATATTTGGATTCCTATCTAATGATCCAGGACGTAATCCGGGACGTGAAGAATAAAAAAGAAAGGTTTTTTATTACTTTATTTAATTAGTGGAAATGTGCGAATTTTATTAGGATTTTATCTATTTCACATCATCAAAAAGCGGAAGGGAAAGAGAGGGATTCGAACCCTCGGTACGATTAACTCGTACAATGGATTAGCAATCCAACGCTTTAGTCCACTCAGCCATCTCTCCTAATCGAAAAGGGATACTTATTAGGTTCCATTAGACAAAAAAACAGTTTGAAAAAAAAACCTTCTCCACTTTATTCTTAAAAAAGTTTTTTTTTAGATTATTCTTTATAATACTTTAATTATATATATATATTTTCATTTTCTATATTTTATTATATATATATATTAAATTAAATATATATTATAATTATAATTTCTTTTTTATTATATAAATAATATTTATCATATATTTATATATAATTAATATATATATTACTATTATATAACTTTTTTTATAGAACTTTCTGAGTAATTCTATTTACATAAAAAATGTAGCTAAAGATTCAATAAAGAAAAGGCTCGAACTCGAAAGAGCAATAAATAAAATCACAAAAATAGAAATAGAGAATCCTTTTTGATTTTGTCTCGTCCAAACACAAATAAAAGATCTTTTTTATTTTAATAGCCTGGCCTGGTCAGTCCCCAGCCGGGCCTTTTTTTGTTAAAGTTAAAAAGACCCATCCGATGGGTTTTTAGACAAAAAGGATCTGAAATAAAAAAAAAAGGAATTCTGCTTTGACTAATTTTATTAAGTCTACGATAGAATTTTCTCATTTTTTTTTTCAGATTTTTTTCTCCCGATTACTTTGTTCGACAAAAGGTCAATTTATATACAATAATTGGATTGTAGCGGGTATAGTTTAGTGGTAAAAGTGTGATTCGTTCCTTTAACCCCTTTAATAGTTAAAGGGTCTCTCGGTTTGATTAATCTTCCGATCAAAAACTTTATTTCTGAAAAGGATTTAGTCCTTTACCTTTCAATGAAAAATTCAAGGAAAATTATAGATTCTCGTAATTTGTATCCAAAGACTCTAATTAATTGTCAATTTGGATTATGAAATTTCGAAACATAATTTTTGAATTGGATGACTATTTCCAATTCAATAAGTATAACAAGAGGATCCATGGATAAAGCCAGAAAAGTTTCTTTCTAATCGTAACTAAATCTTCAGTTCAATTTTTTGTTTGGTATAAAAAAAATTGAAGCAAAATAGCTATTAAACGAGAACTTTGGTTTACTAAAGACATCGACATATTATATTGTTTTAGCTCGGTGGAAACAAAATACTTTTCCTAAGGATTCCGTTAAATAGAAATAAAGAACGAAGTAACTAGAAAGATTGTTTGAGTTCGCCTTTTCTATCTTCTAGAAGGATCATCTATAAAGCAAAATTTTCTGTGAAAGCATCCAGACGTAAAAAAAGCTAACATAGATGTTATGAGTCAAATTTTGATTTGATTCCCATCTTATTTTATTTGGGAATTTCGCCATCCAGCATAAAGGAGCCGAATGAAACCAAAGTTTCATGTTCGGTTTTGAATTAGAGACGTTAAAAATATAAAACTGATCAATCGACGTCGACTAAAACCCTTAGCCTTCCAAGCTAACGATGCGGGTTCGATTCCCGCTACCCGCTCTAAATTCTAAATTGCCCCCTTTTTATTAGAGACAATTTTCTCTATTAGAATTGTCTAATAGTAATTGTGTAGTGAATTCACTTCACTACACAATTGCTAAAAAGATTTCGCACATTTAACAATTGGGAAGTTAAAAAAAGCGAAAAGCGTCCATTGTCTAATGGATAGGACATAGGTCTTCTAAACCTTTGGTATAGGTTCAAATCCTATTGGACGCAATATCAATATAGATATAAATATATTGATATTTATCTATTATTTCGATTTCTATATTAGAAGAATATTTTTATTCTGTTTAGAAAAAAGATAAAAAATAAATATAATTAAGAAAGAAATTCTGAATGCTTTAAGATTTAATATTAAACATATACAGATATTAGTTATATACTTCTTTCTATTATATATATATATACTTAACTTAATATACTTCTATTTTTTATAATTTCTCCTGAAGTAGAAAACGTTCGAGTTGCTCTTTAATACCTTCTTTTATATATATATATATATATATAGTAGGCTATTCTTTTTTCATTTTGATCATGTCATTTCAAATAGAGGGAAGAAATATATGCCACATGTTCAATTTTGTAGCAGGTTGGTTGCTTTCAAATGATTCTTTATAATTGGGTCTTATTCATTTTTGGGCTTCTAAGAGCATTTCTTATCCCACTGCACACTTTACTACAAAATTGAGCAGAAAGTGAAGTAATGAACAAACAAAAAAATATTCTATAAATGGAGTAATCACTTTTTTTTGTTTATTCATTATTCTATTTTATAGTAAAATATGAAATGAGGTTAAAAATACTCTTAATAGCTTATTTACTTTTGGTTATTTGCTTTGGAATTAGAATAATTGGGTTGCTGACATAAAATAATAAAAAAATAAATGTGTTTTTATATTTTGAATCATATATTTTAAATTCATTTTTCTATAAAAAAGGTTTGTCGAATTTTCTTTTTTCAGTTTTTTTTTTTGAAATTTTAGTTTTGAAATTCAAAATATTTTTATGAAGCTATAGTTATAATTTTTATTTTTAAACTTTTAATATTTATTTTTTATTTTTAAATTCTAAACATCACTCCCAAAACTCCACCCCTTAATTCTAAACCCTAAATCTAAATTAGTTAACCATAGGGGTATAAGTGTATATTTACCTATTTAATGAAACATTTGGTCATTTTGATCCTTATATTTGTGAAAAGAAAAATTTATGGCTATCTTAGGACATTTCTCTTGTATTTTTCCTCAACAACAACTTCTATTTTACCTATTCATAAGGTATAAACATTTTGACCTTCATAGAATTTGATCTCAGAGATGCAATGATGTAGTAGTCTAGTATCACCATGAATAGTTTACTTAGATTAAACGTTACCAAATCGAAACACGATTGCATTTTCAACCACAATGAGATTGAGTTCCTGACTCGAAGTGAAACTCATCTCTTAGACCCCTAAATTCAACCACACAACTCCATCGCAACTACTAACACGACATACACAACCCTATACCTGTAATACAATTCATTTAAGCTATGGTTTAAGAGGATTGGATTTTTGTACATGTCCCACTAGCATCATCACCCAAAGGACCATGTGAGACGAGAACAGTGATCCACACAACAAACCATAAGCCTAAACTGGGTTCTAAGACAAGTACAATCTGATGGTTCCAAAAGAAATGAGCCAAGTCCGTGACCCAACATAATCAACGCCTATAAGGTGCAATCTAGTTCTGATTCATATTTCCGGCGATCGTTGCCTTACTCCATGGCCAAAACCGGACATAAATCCGAAGTGAAATCAGATCATGACAATGGAAGATGTGCGTGGATCTCTATTCAAGGCTTCAAGAGACTCGAGACTCACAGCCAACCTTCTACCCACCGTTTGTTTTAACCCTCCTCCACCCGTATCACCACCTTATTTGGAGGTACATTCGATCGGCAACAGCAAGGTGTGAGGCCTTGGACTTGTACATTCTCTCCTCGTCATGTTACACCTCAATTGTTCAACCTGGCGGTTCGTCCAGCAATGAGTGTCGATCGATATCAGGCGGGTGTCATTCAATGCTAACCTTTGCTGAAGTATACATTCCTCTTGAGTGCAGAAGGACGAATCGCAGGCCTGTTAGCGTAGACCTCTTTAGGACTGTTGTAGTCTCTAAGTTCCATATGTTGTTTCGTCTCAACTTTCACAGCAACAGCAGTAGCATTAGGGATTGCAGCTCTCTGTGCATAAATCAATTGTCATGCACTGTTGCGAGCGTGACCGTCTTTGTTTCATAACACCCCATTCTCATCAACACTGAGTCTGAGTACTTAGACCATC
The DNA here is from genome assembly GCA_905132765.1 of Moricandia arvensis. Taxonomy (NCBI): domain Eukaryota; kingdom Viridiplantae; phylum Streptophyta; class Magnoliopsida; order Brassicales; family Brassicaceae; genus Moricandia; species Moricandia arvensis. The sequence continues at coordinate 32,861 of CAJHQP010000861.1, forward strand.
TTTGTCTTTCCACAAGGAATGTCGGTCGAAAATGGATTAGTGTCATTCGATACTTGGTTTTATACACTGTCGATTGCTGCTTGGAGGGTGTCGATCGACACTGACCTCTTAGACTAATGGATCGCGCGTGAATCAGGAGGCTCCTTCTTTGAAGGACACATAACCCCTCTTTTCATTGTTGTTTCTGGGCCTGAGATGTATGTACCTGAAAAACAAGAAAAGAAAAACAAAATAACTAAAAATAAAACCTAGTCGAAACCCTACACCTAGTCTAATGGTGATCAGAGATCCTGGAAACGGCGCCACATTTGATGTGCAAATATTACTCTTGAGAAAATCTCTCGAATAAAAGATCTATTGCAGTACTTAGGGATCGTATCCATAAAATCTCGATATTTTAGACAATAGATTTTAACTTCAGATTAAGCTAGGTTAGATAATACAAAAGCACTAAATTGAAGCAGTAAATAATAGGAGTTGTAAAACTGATGGAGGAAGTGTGCTAGACTTAGGGTTTCATTGAGGTTATTACAACTCTAATCAATAGATGCTAAGAGTTTTATCCTAGAACTCAAATGCAATAGTAAGATATCCAACTCTCGCTGTGAGCCTAATCAGATGTCTAAATCCTATATTTCAGCTTTCGCGTGCGAATAAGGAACGAGTGTCGATCGATACTACATAGTGTTGATGGATACTACATAGTGTTGATGGATACTACATAGTGTTGATCGATACTACATAGTATTGATCGATACATCTCTAAACAAGCATTAACGCCCAGATTGATATGTTCACTAGATTAATTAAAATAGCTCTCGCATGCGTCTAACAACCTAGCTCAGCTGAATTATATTCTCGAGTTGAACCCACTCTTGTGTTTCTCAATTATCCTAAGTTAGAGTTCTATTAGCTACTCCAGAATACAAGCAATTAGATCATTTATTTTGAGGATCCTAGTAAATCACCCTAGCAAATCTATATTTCAGAAGTTCAAAAAACCCTAGACAACGCTAAACCTAACAGATGATCTGCTTAGACATGATAAATGAAAGCATAATCATAGAAAGAATATAAATCACATGTAAACCCAAAGGAGTTCCAAGAGAACTCTGAAGGAGTTCCCTCTCTTCTCCAGACCCAAAACTAAGATTAAAACAAAGTGTTGCCGCAAACAATGGCTTAGAAAACATATATACAAGGGTTTGAGTCAGCCAAGGTCTTTTGTAAATAAAGGAACTTTGGGGAAAAGTTGCAATTCATAAAACTACATTAAAATTCATTGTTTTGATGATTTGGAGGAATGTTGATCATCACTCAAGATGGCGTCGTTCAAAATCATTGGTTCTCTTGAATTCTTACAGCTTCATGCTCACGTGTCAAACATACCAGACTTCAGTCAAATGGGCATAACTTTTGATCCAGGATCCTGATTGACCTTATACCGGTGGCATTGGAAAGCTAGCACAAGCTCTATATTGTGTCAAAATATGATCTCAATGTCACCTCTGGAAGGCATCCATCCATAGCTAAATTTCTGTCAAATCTGCGCACTTTTGCACCTCAAATAGCTCCAGAATCTCCAAAGTTTTGTAAAACGTACTTATACCCTGTATAACACAAAAAAAATACTGAAATGACTCCGAACACATAATTAACTCTAAAAAAAGACTTATACCATGGCCTAAAATTGATATAACCATGGTATGTCATTCGCCATCCAACTTTACGCTACTTTGTTAAAGTCCTAGCTAATACCTTGTTATTCAAGATGGAAGCGAACAAGGTGAGGGTTAAGGAGCTAACATTCCTGTACTACTCAGTCAGGGACTTGGTCGTAGACGCGTTCCAGGGACCACCCGATGAACAACTGGTGAACCTAGGGGGTGTTTCTCAAAGCACCTAGTTTTACTGAAGAACAAGTCATTCACTAGGACAGCCACGAAGTAGAAGTCGGTAGGGAGTCTTCTTACGCCGATTTTTAGACATCTCGGGATTCGTTTGGATCAGACCACAGTCAGCTGCGAGAGGGACTTTATGGATTGGACGCATTTGACGAGCGTGCAGTGGCTGAAGGATGGACGTCTCTGGTCTTTTGTTGATGAGGCAGGTCCGCATTTGATAGAGCTGCCCATACGAGTTATCACAGATTTAGATGGTGACCACTCTAGGCACGTGTTCTACCCTGATCCGCACCTCCTTTTCAACCTACCCACAGACTCTGCAGACGAGCCAGAGCTCGAGCTGCAGCCGAACCAGCTGAGGATGGTGATCCTCCGGCCGCACCAGCTGCTCCTGCCCCACCACCTGCTCCTTTTCTCTTCCCCATTATTCTGGATATACCTATTATGGATCATGGAGAATTTCAGCGCAATTTGGTGGATGCTCTTCAGGCCATCTGAGTGAGTATAGGGATTGTCGAGATGTCAGTGCCTGAGCCGACCACATACCCAAGCGAAATCGACACCAGATATTGCAGGCCTTTCACAAAGTCCAGATGATGATGAGGATTCAAATGAGGAGTAGTCTTATCTTTTTACTCCTTTACTATGTATGTTTTTACTTTCAGTTAGTTTGGATTTATGTTTGCATTTATTTACTTTTATATGCTATGTATGACGTTGAGACTATCTATTACCGTGCTACTAAAGTGTTGTTGAGTGGTTAACATTGCTAACCTTAATAACTGGTGAATCAAATACAATGATCGAGGCCGCATGACACATTAATTAGAAAGCAGATTTAATCTGCCTAAGATGTATCGATCGACACAGTTGTTGGTGGCAATCGACACTTAGGACCGAGAGGTACAAATTTTTCATCTCACTAACTAGCAAATTTATGTTTTATTTTAATTCGCCAGTCTTTAAATTGAATAACACATGCGACAGTTGTTTAAAAGTGGGAGAAGTAGTTACTGGCATTGTATTCTGTTTTGAATGTCAGTATATCATTTAAAGTGTTTTATTAAGTCAAAAAGAGTCAGCTGGGGACTATGAACTTTTTCTCGAAATACTACGACTTAACCACACTCTAGCACCATACGGATTTTCTGATCTTCAAAGGTATTGGCGAGCGGTTATGTCCGTCTCCCCCTTGGTATTTGAATTCTTCTTCTTCGATAGTCATAGTAGCTTCCCCTGAGAGTCCTACTAGCGGGCTTGGGTTTTTGTGATTTTTGATAGATTGATTTTCATTCTCTCAGGTGTGTTTTTGAAGTTGACATCAGCCGAGGTTCTAGTGTCGACTAATATCCTTGCGACATCGATATTCTGAACCACAATGCACACAGTCGTTTTCCGTAAAATAAGAAAAGTCAAGGAACACTAATTTTCCCAGATATTCCAGATTATCTTCATAAACACACGGATACGAAAAAGACAAAGATAACATAATATAGATAGTAAGTTGCACAGATGCGTTTTATTGATAGACAAGAACAAAGCTTACAAGTTTTCACCTTGTAAGTAGAACCTTGCTAGTCTAGCCACCTAAGTTCTATGTTCTTCTAAGCTATCAAGAATTCTGTCAGTCTCAATCTTCGAATCCTGGAGCTTCTTGCTTTAGTGTCCCTTGCCGTCTAGGTCGACCGTCCTTTTCCTAGGTCGAGTTTATCACTTTGCGGAAATATTCCATTTTTCCAATCTTCGTGTTTATCCTTTGAAACTTGACATTTATCTTTTCCGGAAAATAATAGATAAACCATCATAGTATCCTCGGGCTCAATTTCGTTCGAAATCGTAAGTGGGCTTCTAGCCGCGTTTTAGACATTTTCTAACCATTTTTTTTACTTAAACGTTTTTACAATTCGTTTTGAAAGTAGACCTTTGGTACAACGTTCATTTCATAAGTATTTCAAATTACTCATAGAGTTGAGGCAACTTCGGTGTTAAGTCAACCTTTGCCGATATACACAAACAATTTGAATTTATACGAGAAAGCAGGTCTTAACGGTTTTTATCGTAAAGATCAACCGGTATCTCCATTCGAGACGAAACAAGTGTGATCGAGGTTCAAAAGAGGCACTGGTCAGACAAGACTTATCCAAATGGTCATCAGGCAAGTTGGATTGGCTGACCCAACTTGCCTGATTGCGAGTTGGATGAGATGCATCCAGCTCGCCATCAGGCGAGTTGGACCGGCTGACCCAACTCGCATGATCGCTAGTTGGATGAGGTGCATCCAGCTCGCCATCAGGCGAGTTGAATGAGGTGCATCCACTTCGCCATCAGGCGAGTTTGATTGGTCGATCCAACTCGCCTAATGGCAAGTTGGATGAGGTGCATCCAGCTCGCCATCAAGCGAGTTGAATTGGTCGATCCAACTCGCATGATGGCGAGTTGGATGAGGTGCATACTGCTCACCATCAGGCGAGTTGGATTGGTCGATCCAACTCGCATGATGGCAAGTGGGATTTGGTGCATCCAACTCGCCATCAGGTGAGTTAGATCGGTTGATCCAACTTGGCATTGTTCAATTTTCTGACGTGGCGTTGTTTCGAGGTTTCTTAGTTAGCGATTTTCTTGAAATTATTCTGAGAAAAATTTCCTTTAGAGATGCGATCCTAGACGTTGATTTTGAGATTACCGGTTTTGACCCCTACGATAATTAATATTTGTAGGTTTTGCCAGTGTTTAGGCAAGCAGGACAATTTTACAATTGACCATCATTCTTTGAAGTTTTTTAGTTATTTTGAAGAGAAGACAAAACCCTTTTAGAGATTTGTATTGTAACTCCATTGTTTTCTCACTCTATCTTTATGAAATTCATTCAGTTTATTCTTTATGTCTTACTTAATTAAATCTGAGTAGCTGGCTTGTTAGATTTAGGGCTTATAAGGTTGATTTATTAGGACTGTACATAATAATTGATCTAACTGCTTGTGTTCTAAGTAGCTAACTAGAATCCTAAACTTAGGATAATTGACAACCGCAAGAGTGGGTTAAACTCCTGGTAATAAATCTGCTGAGCTAGGTTACTAGGCGCATGCGACAGCTGGTTTAGTTAACCTCGTGAACATATCGATTAGGGCGTTAATGCTTGTATGAGGAAGTATCGATCGACACTCTGTAACATCGATTGACACTCATTCCTTGTTCGCATACGACAACAGGAACATAGGACTCATTCCTTACTCAGAATGAGAGCTGGATATATTACTATTGCACTCGATTTCTAGGACATTTCATCTCACACCCTTAGCATCTATAACTCAAAATTCTGACTGCCGAAAACCCTAAGTCTAGCTATTTTTCCCATATATCATACAACAACAATTTCACTGATTTAGTGCTTTAACAATTATTGCCTAGCATAACCAATATTCTAATAAGTCTATTGTGTGCCACACTCTTGTGGATTTGATCCCTAAGTACTATAACTGAACCTATTCTTTGAGAGAGACAGTTTCTCTAGGGTAATTTGAGCAATATCAGTCCCTAGTGTTATACAGTCCGAGATTTGGGAAGAAAATAAATAATAATTGTAAAAATTTACCAAGGAAAATTGAGATACCTGCTGTGTTTGATGAGCGTCGATTGACATTGATCAGGTGTCGCGTGATGCTTGTGTGAAGTGCTGTAGACCAACACCGGCAGATCGTCGGTAGATACTCGTCCTCAACTCATCTTCCTCCGTTTTGTTTTACATGAAATAAATAAACACGAAAAACCAGTATAAAATGAAAATTAAAATAAAACTAAAACTTACCTAACAGTGGGTTTCCTGCCACTCAGCGCTTGATTTGAGTCATTAGCTTAACTTTTGGAGATCAGATGTAGTATAGAAGAGAACGAGAATGTGCTCCAAAACAAGTCTCAATGTCTACTTTCTACAGCTTCTGCACACTTTTCGTGAAAGCCTTCATAGGCTCTTCTTCTTTGTCCATAATCTCAGCTATAAAGAGTGCTCGAACTTATTCAAAAGGCTGTGAGAAGCATATGCTGTGTACTTTGTATTTTTTTTTCAAATCACATAGTTGACACCATCTATATGACAACTAAGAACCGTCCTTCTCCTCCTCCTCCTCCTCCTCCTCCTCCTCCTCCTTGATATGATCCTAGGTGAGAGGATCACGTCACTGATTGCTCTCTAACGATTGTGATGATGAAATCAGTAGTGGATTGATTCGATACTTCTAACAGATGCGGAATGGATCCTAGACTATCTTGGTCTGCTTGTAAATGTAGAATCAAAATCAAAGCATAAACAAAACAAAAATTGATCAAACAGAATTCAGAGAATACTTGGGTTTTAAGAAAAGAGTTTGATATTTTCTTGAGAGATTTTTGACCAGAATATAAAGAGAAGAAGACTGATCATGCACAGCTTCTTGGAAACACACAAAACAATTAGAGCAAAGACTAAGTTCAAACTTGAAAATAAGAAAAGGCTCCTGGTTTCTTCTTGCACGAAAATGGGGTTAGTTTGGGCTCGGTTTCATCAAGAGGCTTTTGTGTAACTGTTGTGTCCAAGCCTCATTAAAAACCTTGTTTGGAAAACCCAATGGGACACAACCAAACCAAGAAAAGATTGCAAGACACAACAGCTCTCTTGATGAATGTCTTAGACGGCTTGAATCACAACCAGAGTGGTTGGATAAGCACACTCTAGACTGCCATGGATAGTGTATAAGAGTTGATGAATAGCTTGTTGGAATCTTGCTTGTTTAGACCTAGTCATTGGACCAAGTGGCACATTTAGATCCTTGTCCTTTTCCTCCTCAGGTTCAAGCTGCTCTTTATATCCATCTTTGACTTCTTTAAGTTCTGGTTCAAGCTGTACCATCTCCTCAGTTCCTTTGCTTTCCAAGATCACATCATCCTCTTCCACTTGAGAAGGATTTGACCTCAAATCTGTCTCCTCGTGATAAGGAACTAAATCAGTAACATTGAAGCTCGAACTCACATTATAATTACCGTGGAGATCCAGTTGATAGGCGTTGTGGTTGATCTTCCTGATGACTTTAAAAGGGCCATATAATCTACGCATAAGCTTGGATTTTCTTTCATTAGGAAATCTTTCCTTTCTCAGGTGTATCCAAACTAGGTCTCCTTCTTCAAAGATCATTTCCTTTCTTCCATTGTTAGCTTGCTTGGCGTAGAGTCTAGTTTTGTTCTCTATGTTGATACGTGCCTTCTCATGTATCTGCTTAACAAGTTCAGCTTTCTTTTGTTCATCCAAGCTAACTCTTTCACTTAAAGGTAAAGTCATTAGATCCAAAGGTGATAAATGATTGAAACCATAGACAATTTTAAATGGAGAGAACTTAGATGAAGAATGCTTAGCATGATTATAAGCAAATTCTACATGTGGCAAGCCTTCTTCCCGAGTTATATGGTTTTTTTAATTAATGCACACAACAAGGTAGAGAGTGTCCTATTGACAACTTCAGTTTGTCCATCAGACTGTGGATGACAATTAGTAGGGAAACACAATTTAGTTCCTAGCTTAGACCACAAAGTCTTCCAAAGAAGCTAAGAAACTTGGTGTCTCTATCAGAAACAATTGTCCTAGCTATGCCATGAAGTCTCACAATCTCTAAAAAGAACAAACTAGCAACATTCACAGCATCATCAGTCTTATGGCAGGGAATACAATGAACCATTTTTGAAAATCTATCAATGACAACAAACACATTATCTTTTCCAGTCTTAGTTCTAGGTAATCCAACAACAAAATCCATTGAAATATCATTCCATGGATGCAAAGGAATGGGTAAAGGAGTGTACATACCGTGGCTTTGAACTTTGGACTTAGCCTGTTTGTAAGTTACACATCGTTCACAAGTTTTCTCAACATCTCGCCTCATATGTGGCCAGAAGAAGTGTTCTTGCATTACTTTCATTGTCTTAGCCACGCCAAAATGTCCCATAAGTCCACATGCATGAGATTCTTTGAAAAAAATCTCTCAAAGAGGAGTTAGACACACATAGTCTATTTTCAAAGAAGAGAAATCCATCACTCTTGAAGTAATTACCACATCCAAACTTTTTACAAGAAACATGTATCTCCTTAAAATCAGAATCAGTGGTGTATACTTTTTGATTTCTTAAATCCAAGTAACTTTATTTCAAGAGTGGACAAGAGGACATACATTCTAGATAGTGCATCAGCAACTATGTTTTCATTACCTTTCTTGTACTTGATCACACAGGGAAATGTTTCAATGAACTCAATCCACCTAGCATGTCTCTTGTTCAGTTTCTGTTTTCCCTTGAGATACTTGAGAGACTCATGGTCAGTGTGGATGACGAACTCCTTAGGCCAGTGTTAGTGTTACCATGTTGGCAAGACCCTGATAAGCGCATAGAGTTCTTTGTCATACGTTGGATAATTCAGAGTAGCCCCTCCAATTTTTTCACTAAAGAAAGCTATAGGTTTCTTCTCATGTCTTTGACAAATCTTCTGTAGAATCCTGCTAAGCCATGAAAGCTCCTTACTTCTCCAACTGTTTTAGGAGTTGGCCATTCCTTGATAGCTTTGATCTTGTCCTCATCGACCTGGATACCTTCTGCACTCACAACATAACCTAAAAGACAAGGTTATAATCTCCAAAGGTACATTTCTTTAAATTAGCAAACAAGGATTCTATCCTAAGCACTTCAAGAACTTTTCTAAGATGTTCAACATGTTCATCCAAATTCTTACTGTAAATCAGGATATCATCAAGATAAACCACCACAAAATGACCTATAAATTCTCTAAGAACATGTTTCATTAACCTCATGAAAGTGCTAGGTGCATTAGTTAACCCGAATGGCATTACCAACCATTCATATAACCCTTGTTTCGTTTTAAAGGCAGTTTTCCACTCATCACCCTCTTTCATCCTAATATGGTGATACCCACTCTTTAAATCAACTTTAGAAAAGATAATTAAGACATGCAATTCATCAAGCATATCATCTAGTCTCGGAATGGGATGTCGATACGTTACAGTGATATTATTGATGGCTCTGCAGTCGACACACATTCTCCAACTTGCATCTTTCTTTGGCACAAGCAAGACTGGAAGTGCACATGGGCTCATGCCCTCACAAATATGTCCTTTTTCCATAAGCTCAGTAACTTGTTGTTGTAACTCTTTGGTCTCCACAGGGTTGGTTCTATAGGCTGGTTTGTTTGACAATGAAGTTCCTGGAATGAAATCAATATGATGATTTATTCATCTGATAGGCAGTAGTCCTTGTGGAGCTTCTTATGGGAATACATCTTTGAATTCCTGAAAAAGCATCGGTATTTTTCTAGGAAGATCCTGCACTGGTCTTGTTATGTTTAAACATTCTTCAAATACAAACAGCAAGTGAGGCAAAGAACTTCTATTTGGTTGGACCAACAGATTGGCAGGCTGCTTGACCTTTGATTATGATGAAGCTTTGTTTTTCTTCAAGGCTATCTGATCTAGATGAACTTCTTGTGTGTTAAAGGAACCAAGACAGTGTTCTTTCCTTTGAATTCAAACGAGTATCTATTTGTGAGTCCATCATGAGTGTTTCTTCTGTCGGATTGCCAAGGTCTTCCAAGCAGTATGTGTCCAGCATCCATTGGTAATACATCACATAATATCTCATCCTCATATTTCCCAATGGACAATGGTATCTTGACTTAGTGTTTCACGTCCAGCTCTCCCTCCTCATTAAGCCAATGTAACTTGTAAGCATTTGGTCTTTTTATTATCTTCAAACCAAGTTTCTCTACCATGGTTTCACTCGCTCATTGGTACAGCTTCCTACATCTATAACCAAACTGCATACTTTTCCTTGAACCATACAGCGAGTATGAAATAGATTCTCTCTTTGCTCATCTCCAACAGTCTTGGTTTGCAGATTCAATGTTCTTCTTGTAACAAGTAGCTCTCCACAGGCTGGCATTTCCACTCTCTCTTCCTAAGATTCAGATTGTTCCTCTTCCTCTAATTCAATTTCTCCATTCTCTCTAATGAATATTACTCTTTTGTTGGAGCAGCTACTGGCATAGTGACCATAACCTTTACACTTGTAACACTGTATGTCTCGAGTTTTAGATGCTGTGGCTACCTCCTTTCCTTTAATATTTTGTTCCTCCATTTTAGGCTTGGAGAATGGTTTGGACTCTCTAGTCTTTCACCCTTCTGGTTGTATGGCTTGCTGTCCCCATCACTAGACTTGTAACTCCTACGTTTTAGTTGTTGATCAAACATAATTGCCTTGTGTAGAAGTTTCTCCATTTCTACATAATGATGAACTTCAAGCCTGTCCATGATGTCTCGGTTTAATCCTCCCATGAATCTGGCCATGATTGCTTCTCTGTCTTCTTGTATATCAGCTCTCAGCATAAGAGTCTCCATTTCTTTGTAGTAATCTTCAACTGATCTACTCCCTTGAACCAGTGTTCGGAGCTTGAAATGTAGTTCTCTGTGATAATGGCTTGCTACAAATCTTTTCCTCATGATTACCTTCATCTGGTTCCAGATTTCTACGGGAAATCTCATGCCCTTCTTCTTTCTGTAACGAGGTTATTCCACCATCTCAGAGCATACTCTTTGAACTCAGTAGGAGCAAGCTTCAGTTTTTTTCTTGAGTGCAATCTCTCCAATTGAACACCAGTTCAATCTTTTTTCCCATTCCAGATATTCTTCTGGATCAGCAGTGCCTTTAAACTCTGGAATCTTTAATTTCATCCCTCCTAGAGGGCACTGCTTTGTGGTTTTTTCTTCTCTGTCACACCTCCTTCTAATGACACTGGTTCTGTCGGAATGACTATAGTAGCTTTCTGAGGTAGACTGCTCTGGACTCCTTCTAGATCTCTCATGTTCTGAATGGACAATCTCAGCTCTGAAGTTTTCTAGTTTCTGATCCATCAAAGCAAACAATCTGCCCAATGAAGGCTTCCAGCGAAAGTTTATTCATTCCATTTATGCTACTGTCTTATTCCCCCAAGGTTCCTGAAAAAGTTCCATACACTGAACCAGTAAGATGCTCACAAAAACAGAAAAACAATAGGAATGAATCTAAAAACAAAAAAAAAATCAGATCCCAATTTCATGAAGAACCTTAATTGTTTTCTTTGTAATTTCCTTAAACAAAATCAGTTATTTAACAAGTTCAGCACTTTTTCTAGGTATATCAGACCCCAAGAAACACATTTCTAACAATATTCAAACTTTAGAACAGAATCGATCATAGAATACAAAAAGTCTAAAATTTGCAGAACTAAAAACACAACCTGGTGATGGGGATCTGCTCTGATACCACGTGATACGATCCGAGGTGAGAGGATCACGTCCCTGAATGCTCTCCAATAATTGTGATGATGAGATATATCTTCATGATTTTAATCAAACCAGAGGGAACCAACATGTAAGAAACATGATTTGGAACAATTAATCAGTGGAATGTGACCAGGAAGTTGAATAAATCTCATAGGAGTTATGAGGAAGAACCTATCCTAGTTTCTATTCTAGTGATTCAAGATTAGCCGTTTCGGATAGATGGCAATATCTTCATGATCATAATCAAACCAGGAAGAACCAAGATGCAAGAAGCATGATTTGGAACCATTAATCAGTGCAAAAGTGACCAGGAAGTTGAATAAATCTCATAGGAGTTATGAGATATAAGCTATCCCACTTTTCAATTCCAGTGATTCAAGATTAGTATGTTCAGACATATGGCAATATCTTCATGATTCTAATCAAACCAGGAGGAATCAACATCTATGAAGCATGATTTAAAACGATTATTCAGTGGATAGTGACCAGAAAGTTGAATACATCTCATAGGAGTTATTAGGAAGAACCTATCTCACTTTCTATTCTAGTGATTCAAAATTAGCCCTTTCGGACATATGCCAATATCTTCATCATTTTAATGAAACCAGGGGGAACAGAGTTGTAAGAATCATGATTTGGAACTAATAATCAGTGGAAAATGACCAGGAAATTGAATAAATCTCATAGGAGTTATGAGGAAGAACCTATCCCAATTTCTATTTCAGTGATTCAAGATTAGCCTTTTCGGACATATGACAATATCTTCATGTTTCTAATCAAACCAGGGGGAACCAAGTTGCAAGAATCATGATATGGAACCATTAATTAGTGGACAATCATCAGGAAGTTGAATAAATCTCATAGGTGCTATGAGAAAGAAGCTATCCCACTTTCTATTCCAGTCATTCAAGATTAGCATGTTCAGACATACGACAATATCTTCATGATTCTAATCAAACAAGGAGGAAACATGATGTAAGAAGCATGATTTGGAACGATTAATCAGTGGAATGTGACCAGGAAGTTGAATAAATCTCATAGAAGTTATGAGGAAGAGGCGATCCCACTTTCTATTCCAGTGATTCAAGATTAGCATGTTTAGACATATGGAATTATCTTCATGATTCTAATCAAACATGAGGAACCAAGATGTACGAAGCATGATTTTCAACCATTAATCAGTGGAAAGTGACCAGGATGTTGAATTAATCTCATAGGAGTTATGAGGAAGAACCTATCCTAATTTATATTCTATTGATTCAAGATTAGCCTTTTCGGACATATGACAATATATTCATGATTCTAATCAAACCAGGAGGAAAAAAGAAGTAAGAATCATCATATGGAACCATTAATTAGTGGAAAATCACCGGGAAGTTGAATAAACCTCATAGGAGTTATGAGAAAGAAGTTATCCCTCTTTCTATTCTAGTTATTCAAGATTAGCAAGTTCAGACATATGACAATATCTTCATGATTCTAATCAAACAAGGAGGAACCAAGATGTAAGATGCATGATTTTGAACGATTAATCAGTGGAATGTAACCAGGAATTTGAATAAATCTCATAAGAGTTATGAGGAAGAAGCTTTCCCACTTATTATTCCAGTGGTTCAAGATTAGCATGTTTAGACATATGGAATTATCTTCATGATTCTAATCAAACAAAGAGGAACCAAGATGTAAGAAGCATGATTTGGAATGATTAATCAGTGGAATGTGACCAGGAAGTTGAATAAATCTCATAGGAGTTATGAGGAAAAACCTATCCCACTTTCTATTCCAGTGATTCAAGATTAGCATGTTCGGACATATGGGAATATCTTCATGATTCTAAATAAACAAGGGGAAACCAAGTTGTAAGAAGCATGATTTGGAACCATTAATCAGTGGAAAGTGACCAAGAAGTTGAATAAATCTCATAGGAGTTATAAGGAAGAACCTTGCCCACTTTCTATTCCAGTGATTCAAGATTAGCCGTTTCGGAAATATGGCAATATCTTCATGATTCTAATCAAACCAGGAGGAACCAAGATGCAAGAAGCATGATTTGTAACCATTAATCAGTGCAAAAGTTACCAGGAAGTTGAATACATCTCATAGGAGTTATGAGGAAAAAGCTATCCCACTTTCTATTCTAGTGATTCAAGATTAGCATGTTCAGACATATGGCGATATCTCCATGATTTTAATCAAACCAGAGGGAACCAACATGTAAGAAACATGATTTGGAACAATTAATCAGTGGAATGTGACCAGGAAGTTGAATAAATCTCATAGGAGTTATGAGGAAGAAGCTAGCCCACTTTCTATTCCAGTGATTCAAGAATAGCATGTTCAGACATATGGCAATATCTTCATAATTCTAATCAAACCAGGAGGAACCAACATGTAAGAAGCATGATTTGGAATGATTATTCAGTGGATAGTGACCAGGAAGTTGAATTAATCTCATAGGAGTTATGAGGAGGAACCTATCCTAATTTATATTCTAGTGATTCAAGATTAGCCTTTTCGGACATATGACAATATCTTCATGATTCTAATCAAACCAGGAGGAAACAAGATGTAAGAATCATGATATGGAACCATTAATTAGTGGAAAATCACCAGGAAGTTGAAAAAATCTCATAGGAGTTATGAGAAAGAAGTTATCCCACTTTCTATTCCAGTGATTCAAGATTAGCTGTTTCGGAAATATGGCAATATCTTCATGATTCTAATCAAACCAGGAGTAACCATTAATCAGTGCAAAAGTGACAAGGAAGTTGAATAAATCTCATAGGAGTTATGAGGAAGAAGATATCCCACTTTCTATTCCAGTGATTCAAGATTAGCATGTTCAGACCTATGGCAATATCTTCATGATTTTAATCAAACCAGGAGGAATCAACATCTAAGAAGCATGATTTAAAACGATTAGTGGATAGTGAGCAGAAAGTTGAATACATCTCATAGGAGTTATTAGGAAGAACCTATCTCACTTTCTATTCTAGTGATTCAAAATTAGCCCTTTCGGACATGGCAATATCTTCATGATTTTCTTGAAACCAGGGGGAATAGAGTTGTAAGAATCATGATTTGGAACTAATAATCAGTGGAAAATGACCAGGAAGTTGAATAAATCTCATAGGAGTTATGAGGAAGAATTTATCCCAGTTTCTATTTCAGTGATTCAAGATTAGCCTTTTCGGACATATGACAATATCTTCATGTTTCTAATCAAACCAGGGGGAACCAAGTTGTAAGAAGCATGATTTGAAACCATTAATCAGTGGAAAGTGACAGGGATGTTGAATTAATCTCCTAAGAGTTTTGAGGAAGAACATATCCTAATTTGTATTCCAGTGATTCAAGATTAGCCTTTTCGGACATATCACAATATCATCATGATTCTAATCAAACCAGGAGGAAAAAAGATGTAAGAATCATCATATGGAACCATTAATTAGTGGAAAATCACCAGGAAGTTGAATAAACCTCATAGGAGTTATGAGAAAGAAGTTATCCCTCTTTCTATTCTAGTGATTCAAGATTAGCAAGTTCAGACATATGACAATATCTTCATGATTCTAATCAAACCAAGCGGAACCAAGATGTAAGAAGCATGATTTGGAATGATTAATCAGTGGAATGTGACCAGGAAGTTGAATAAATCTCGTAGGACTTATGAGGAATAACCTATCCCACTTTCTATTCCAGTGATTCAAGATTAGCATGTTCGGACATATGGGAATATCTTCATGATTCTAAATAAACCAGGGGAAACCAAGTTGTAAGAAGCATGATTTGGAACCATTAATCAGTGGAAAGTGACCAAGAAGTTGAATAAATCTCATAGGAGTTATAAGGAAGAACCTAGCCCACTTTTTATTCCAGTGATTCAAGATTAGCCGTTTCGGAAATATGGAAATATCTTCATGATTCTAAACAAACCAAGAGGAACCAAGATGCAATAAGCATGATTTGTAACCATTAATCAGTGCAAAAGTGACCAGGTAGTTGAATACATCTCATAGGAGTTGTGAGGAAGAAGCTATCCCAGTTTCTATTCCAGTGATTCAAGATTAGCATGTTGAGACATATGGCGATATCTCCATGATTTTAATCAAACCAGAGGGAACCAACATGTAAGAAACATGATTTGGAAAAATTAATCAGTGGAATGTGACCAGGAAGTTGAATAAATCTCATAGGAGTTATGAGGAAGAAGCTAGCCCACTTTCTATTCCAGTGATTCAAGATTAGCATGTTCAGACATATGGCAATATCTTCATGATTCTAATCAAACCAGGAGGAACCAACATATAAGAAGCATGATTTGGAACGATTATTCAGTGGATAGTGACCAGGAAGTTGAATTAATCTCATAGGAGTTATGAGGAGGAACCTATCTCAGTTTCTATTCCAGTGATTCAAGATTAGCCTTTTTGAACATATGGCAATATCTTCATGATTCTAATCAAACCATGGGGAAAAAGATGTAAGAAGCATGATATGAAACCATTAATTAGTGGACAATCACCAGGAAGTTAAATAAATCTCATAGGAGTTAAAAGGAACAAAATTATCCTACTTTCTATTCCAGTGATTCCTAATTAGCATATTCGAACATATGGCAATATCTTCATGATTCTAATCAAACCAAGGGGAACCAAGATGTAAGAAGCATGATTTGAAACGATTAATCAGTGGAATGTGAGCAGGAAGTTGAATAAATCTCATAGGATTTATGAGAAAGAAGTTATCCCACTTTCTATTCCAGTGATTCAAGATTAGCAAGTTCAGACATATGACAATATCTTCATGATTCTAATCAAACAAGGAGGAACCAAGATGTAAGAAGCATGATATGGAACCGTTAATTAGTGGACAATCACCAGGAAGTTTAATAAATTTCATAGGAGTTAAAAGGAAGAAGTTATCCCACTTTCTATTCTAGTGATTGCTAATTAGCATATTCGAACATATGGCAATATCTTCATAATTCTAATCAAACCAGGAGGAACCAAGATGCAAGAAGCATGATTTGGAACGATTAATCAGTGGAATGTGACGAGGAAGTTAAATAAATCTCATAGGATTTATGAGGAAGAACCTATCCCACTTTCTATTCAAGTGATCCAAGATTAGCATGTTCAGACATATGGGAATATCTTCATGACTCTAATCAAACCAGGACGAACCAAGATGTAAAAATCATGATTTGGAACGATAAATCAGTGGAATGTGAACATGAAGTTGAATAAATCTCATAGGAGTTATGAGGAAGAACCTATCCCACTTTCTATTCCAGTGATTCAAGATTAGCCGTTTCGGACATATGGCAATATCTTCATGATTCTAATAAAAACAGGAGGAGCCAATATGTAAGAAGCATGATTTGGAACCTTTAATCAGTGAAAAGTGACCAGGAAGTTGAATAAAATCATAGGATATGAGAAATAAGCTATCCCACTTTCAATTCCAGTGATTCAAGATTAGCATGTTCAGACATATGACAATATCTTCATGATTCTAATCACACCAGGAGGAATCAACATCTAAGAAGCATGATTTAAAACGATTATTCAGTGGATAGTGACCAGAAAGTTGAATACATCTCATAGGAGTTATTAGGAAGAACCTATCCCACTTTCTATTCCAGTGATTCAAAATTCGCCCTTTCGGACATATGGCAATATCTTCATGATTTTAGTGAAACCAGGGGGAACAGAGTTGTAAGAATCATGATTTGGAACTAATAATCAGTGGAATATCACCAGGAAGTTGAATAAACCTCATAGGAGTTATGAGAAAGAAGTTATCCCACTTTCTATTCCAGTGATTCAAGATTAGCAAGTTCAGACATATGACAATATATTCATGATTCTAATCAAACAAGGAGGAACCAAGATGTAAGAAGCATGATTTGGAACGATTAATCAGTGGAATGTGACCAGGAAGTTGAATAAATCTCATAGGATTTATGAGGAAGAACCTATCCCACTTTCTATTCAAGTGATCCAAGATTAGCATGTTCAGACATATGGGAATATCTTCATGACTCTAATCAAACCAGGACGAACCAAGATGTAAAAATCATGATTTGGAACGATAAATCAGTGGAATGTGAACATGAAGTTGAATAAATCTCATAGGAGTTATGAGGAAGAACCTATCCCACTTTCTATTCCAGTGATTCAAGATTAGCCGTTTCGGACATATGGCAATATCTTCATGATTCTAATAAAAACAGGAGGAGCCAATATGTAAGAAGCATGATTTGGAACCTTTAATCAGTGAAAAGTGACCAGGAAGTTGAATAAAATCATAGGATATGAGAAATAAGCTATCCCACTTTCAATTCCAGTGATTCAAGATTAGCATGTTCAGACATATGACAATATCTTCATGATTCTAATCACACCAGGAGGAATCAACATCTAAGAAGCATGATTTAAAACGATTATTCAGTGGATAGTGACCAGAAAGTTGAATACATCTCATAGGAGTTATTAGGAAGAACCTATCCCACTTTCTATTCCAGTGATTCAAAATTCGCCCTTTCGGACATATGGCAATATCTTCATGATTTTAGTGAAACCAGGGGGAACAGAGTTGTAAGAATCATGATTTGGAACTAATAATACGTGGAATATCACCAGGAAGTTGAATAAACCTCATAGGAGTTATGAGAAAGAAGTTATCCCACTTTCTATTCCAGTGATTCAAGATTAGCAAGTTCAGACATATGACAATATATTCATGATTCTAATCAAACAAGGAGGAACCAAGATGTAAGAAGCATGATTTGGAACGATTAATCAGTGGAATGTGACCAGGAGTTTGAATAAATCTCATAAGAGTTATGAGGAAGAACCTAGCCCACTTTCAATTCCAGTGATCCAAGATTAGCCGTTTCGGAAATATGGCAATATCTTCAGGATTCTAATCAAATCAGGAGGAACCAAGATGCAAGAAGCATGATTTGGAATGGTTAATCAGTGGGATGTGACCAGGAAGTTGAATAAATCTCATAGGATTTATGAGGAAGAATCTAGCCCCCTTTCTATTCTAGTCATTCAAGATTACCATGTTCAGACATATGACAATATCTTCATGATTCTAATCAAACAAGGAGGAACCAACATGTAAGAAGCATGATTTGGAACGATTAATCAGTGGAATGTGACCAGGAAGTTGAATAAATCTCATAGGATTTATGAGGAAGAACATATCCCACTTTCTATTCCAGTGATCCAAGATTAGCATGTTCGGACATATGGGAATATCTTCATGACTCTAATCAAACCAGGAAGAACCAAGATGTAAAAAGCATGATTTAGAACGATTAATCAGTGGCATGTGACCATGAAGTTGAATAAATCTCATAGGAGTTATGAGGAAGAACCTATCCCACTTTTTATACCAGTGATTCAAGATTAGCTGTTTTGGACATATGGTAATATCTTCGTGATTCTAATAAAAACAGGAGGAGCCAAGATGTAAGAAGCATGATTTGGAACCCTTAATCAGTGAAAAGTGACCAGGAAGTTGAATAAATCTCACATGAGTTATGAGGAAGAACCTATCCCACTTTTTATTCCAGTGATTCAAAATTAGCCTTTTCGGACATATGGCAATATCTTCATGATAAAACATGATGAACACAGTTGTAAGAAGCTTGAAACCATTAATCAGCTTAATTAATCAGGAAGTTGAATAAATCTCATAGGAG
Source organism: Moricandia arvensis (assembly GCA_905132765.1). Classification (NCBI taxonomy): domain Eukaryota; kingdom Viridiplantae; phylum Streptophyta; class Magnoliopsida; order Brassicales; family Brassicaceae; genus Moricandia; species Moricandia arvensis. The sequence continues at coordinate 51,832 of CAJHQP010000861.1, forward strand.
TTATGAAGAAGAACCTAGCCCACTTTCTATTCCAGTGATTCGAGATTAGCCGTTTCGGGAATATGGCAATATCTTCATGATTATAATCAAACCAGGAGGAACCAAGATGCAAGAAGCATGATTTGGAACCATTAATCAGTGCAAAAGTGACCAGGAAGTTGAATACATCTCATAGGAGTTATGAGGAAGAAGCTATCCCACTTTCTATTCTAGTGATTCAAGATTAGCATGTTCAGACAGATGGCGATATCTTCATGATTTTAATCAAACCAGAGGGAACCAAAATGTAAGAAACATGATTTGGAACAATTAATCAGGGGAATGTGACCACGACGTTGAATAAATCTCATAGGAGTTATGAGGAAGAACCTATCCCAGTTTCTATTCCAGTGATTCAAGATTAGTCTTTCCAGACATATGGCAATATCTTCATGATTCTAATCAAACCAGGGGGAAAAAGATGTAAGAAGCATGATATGGAACCATTAATTAGTGGACAATCACCAGGAAGTTGAATAAATCTCATAGGAGTTAAAATGAAGAAGTTATCCCACTTTCTATTCCAGTGATTCCTAATTAGCATATTCGAACATATGGCAATATCTTCATGATTCTAATTAAACCAGGAGGAACCAAGATGTAAGAAGCATGATTTGGAACGATTAATCAGTGGAATGTGACCAGGAAGTTGAATAAATCTCATAGGAGTTAAAAGGAAGAAGTTATCCCACTTTCTATTCCAGTGATCCCTAATTAGCATATTCGAACATATGGCAATATCTTCATGATTCTAATCAAACCAGGAGGAACCAAGATGTGAAAAGCATGATTTGGAATGATTAATCAGTGGAATGTGACCATGAAGTTGAATAAATCTCACAGGAGTTATGAGGAAGAACCTATCCCACTTTCTATTCCAGTGATTCAAAATTAGCCTTTTCGGACATATGGCAATATCTTCATGATAAAACAGGATGAACACAGTTGTAAGAAGCTTGAAACCATTAATCAGCGTAATTAATCAGGAAGTTGAATAAATCTCATAGGAGTTTTGAGGAAGAACCTATCCCAGTTTCTATTCCAGTGATTCAAGATTAGCCGTTTCGGACAGATGGCAATATCTTCATGATTATAATCAAACCAGGAGGAACCAAGATGCAAGAAGCATGATTTGGAACCATTAATCAGTGCAAAAGTGACCAGGAAGTTGAATAAATCTCATAGGATTTATGAGAAATAAGCTATCCCACTTTCAATTCCAGTGATTCAAGATTAGCATGTTCAGACATATGGCAATATCTTCATGATTCTAATCACACCAGGAGGAATCAACATCTAAGAAGCATGATTTAAAACGATTATTCAGTGGATAGTGACCAGAAAGTTTAATACATCTCATAGGAGTTATTAGGAAGAACCTATCCCACTTTCTATTCTAGTGATTCAAAATTAGCACTTTCGGACATAGGGCAATATCTTCATGATTTTAATGAAACCAGGGGGAACAGAGTTGTATGAATCATGATTTGGAACTAATAATCAGTGGAATATCACCAGGAAGTTGAATAAACCTCATAGGAGTTATGAGAAAGAAGTTATCCCACTTTCTATTCCAGTGATTCAAGATTAGCAAGTTCAGACATATGACAATATATTCATGATTCTAATCAAACAAGGAGGAACCAAGATGTAAGAAGCATGATTTGGAACGATTAATCAGTGGAATGTGACCAGGAAGTTGAATAAATCTCATAGGAGTTATGAGGAAGAAGCTAGCCCACTTTCTATTCCAGTGATTCAAGATTAGCATGTTCAGACATATAGCAATATCTTCATGATTCTAATCAAACCAGGAGGAACCAACATGTAAGAACCATGATTTGGAACGATTATTCAGTAGATAGTGACCAGGAAGTTGAATTAATCTCATAGGAGTTATGAGGAGGAACCTATCCTAATTTATATTCTAGTGATTCAAGATTAGCTTTTTCGGAAATATGACAATATCTTCATGATTCTAATCAAACCAGGAGGAAACAAGATGTAAGAATCATGATATGGAACCATTAATTTGTGGAAAATCACCAGGAAGTTGAATAAATTTCATAGGAGTTATGAGAAAGAGGTTATCCCACTTTCTATTCCAGTGATTCAAGATTAGTTGTTTCGGAAATATGGCAATATCTTCATGATTCTAATCAAACCAGGAGGAACCAAGATGTAAGAAGCATGATTTGGAACCATTAATCAGTGCAAAAGCGACCAGGAAGTTGAATAAATCTCATAGGAGGTATGAGGAAGAAGATATCTCACTTTCTATTCCAGTGATTCAAGATTAGCATGTTCAGACATATGGCAATATCTTCATGATTTTAATCTAACCAGGAGGAACCAACATGTAAGAAGCATGATTTAGAACAATTATTGATTGGATAGTGACCAAAAATTTAAATAAATCTCATAGGAGTTATGAGGAAGAACCTATCCCAATTTATATTCCAGTGATTCAAGATTAGCCTTTTCAGACATATGCAATATCTTCATGTTACTAATCAAACCAGAGGGAAGCAATTTGTAAGAATCATGATTTGCAACCATTAATCAGTGGAAAGTGACCAGCAAGTTAAATTAATCTCATAGAAGTTATGACGAAGAAGCTATCCCACTTTCTATACCAGTGGTTCAAGATCATATTCAGGCATATGGCATTATCTTCATGATTATAATCATACCAAGAGGAACCAAGATCTAAGAAGCATTATTTAGAACCATTAATCAGTGGAAAGTGACCACGCATTGAATAAATCTCATAGGAGTTATGAGGAAGAACCTATCCCATTTTCTATTCCAGTGATTCAAGATTAGTCTTTTCGGACATATGGCAATATCTTCATGATTCTAATCAAACCAGGGGGAAAAAGATGTAAGAAGCATGATATGGAACCATTAATTAGTGGACAATCACCAGGAAGTTGAATAAATTTCATAGGAGTTAAAAGGAAGAAGTTATCCCTTTTTCTATTCCAGTGATTCCTAATTAGCATATTCGAACATATGGCAATATCTTCATGATTCTAATCAAACCAGGAGGAACCAAGATGTTAGAAGCATGATTTGGAACGATTAATCAGTGGAATGTGACCAGGAAGTTGAATAAATCTCATAGGAGTTAAAAGGAAGAAGTTATCCCACTTTTTATTCCAGTGATCCCTAATTAGCATATTCGAACATATGGCAATATCTTCATGATTCTAATCAAACCAGGAGGAACCAAGATGTAAAAAGCATGATTTGGAACGATTAATCAGTGGAATGTGACCATGAAGTTGAATAAATCTCATAGGAGTTATGAGGAAGAACTTATCCCACTTTCTATTCTAGTGATTCAAAATTAGCCTTTTCGGACATATGGCAATATCTTCATGATAAAACAGGGTGAACCAAGTTGTAAGAAGCTTGAAACCATTAATCAGCGTAAAGTAATCAAGAAGTTGAATAAATCTCATAGGAGTTATAAGGAAGAACATAGCCCACTTTCTATTCCAGTGATTCAAGATTAGCCGTTTCGGAAAGATGGCAATATCTTCACGATTATAATCAAACAAGGAGGAACCAAGATGTAAGAAGCATGATTTGGAACCATTAATCAGTGGAAAAGTGACCAGGAAGTTGAATATCCCACTTTCAATTCCAGTGATTCAAGATTAGCATGTTCAGACATATGGCAATATCTTCATGATTCTAATCACACCAGGAGGAATCAACATCTAAGAAGCATGATTTAAAACAATTATTCAGTGGATAGTGACCAGAAAGTTGAATTCATCTCATAGGAGTTATTAGGAAGAACCTATCCCACTTTCTATTCTAGTGATTCAAAATTAGCCCTTTCGGACATATGGCAATATCTTCATGATTTTAATGAAACCAGGGGGAACAGAGTTGTAAGAATCATGATTTGTAACTAATAATCAGTGGAAAATGACCAGGAAGTTGAATAAATATCATCAGAGTTATGAGGAAGAACCCATCCCAGTTTCTATTTCAGTGATTAAAGATTAGCCTTTTCGGACATATGACAATATCTTCATGTTTCTAATCAAAACAGGGGGAACCAAGTTGTAAGAAGCATGATTTGAAACCATTAATCTGTGGAAAATTACGAGGACATTCAATTAATCTCATAGGAGTTATGAGGAAGAACCTATCCTAATTTATATTCCAGTGATTCAAGATTAGCCTTTTCGGACATATGACAATATTTTCATGATTCTAATCAAACCAGGAAGAAACAAGATGTAAGAATCATGATATGGAACCATTAATTAGTGGACAATCATCAGGAAGTTGAATAAATGTCATAGGAGTTATGAGAAAGAAGTTATCCCACTTTCTATTCCAGTCATTCAAGATTAGCATGTTCAGACATATGACAATATCTTCATGATTCTAATCAAACAAGGAGGAACCAAGATGTAAGAAGCATGATTTGGAACGATTAATCAGTGGAATGTGACCAGTAATTTGAATAAATCTCATAGGAGTTATGAGGAAGAAGCTATGCCACTTTCTATTCCAGTGATTCAAGATTAGCATGTTTAGACATATGGAATTATCTTCATGATTCTAATCAAACCAGGAGGAACCAAGATGTAAGAAGCGTGATTTGCAACCATTATTCACTGGAAAGTAACCAGGATGTTGAATTAATCTCATAGGAGTTATGAGGAAGAAACTATCCTAATTTATATTCTAGTGATTCAAGATTTGCCATTTCGGACATATGACAATATCTTCATGATTTTAATCAAACCAGGAGGAAACCAGATGTAAGAATCATGATATGGAACTATTAATTAGTGGAAAATCACCTGGAAGTTGAATAAATCTCATAGGAGGTATGAGAAAGAAGCTATCCCACTTTCTATTCCAGTGATTCAAGATTAACAAGTTCAGACATATGAAAATATCTTCATGATTCTAATCAAACAAGGAGGAACCAAGATGTAAGAAGCATGATTTGGAACGATTAATAAGTGGAATGGTACCAGGAATTTGAATAAATCTCATAAGAGTTATGAGGAAGAAGCTATCCCACTTTTTATTCCAGTGATTCAAGAGTAGCACGTTTAGACATATGACAATATCTTTATGATTCTAATCAAACCAAGAGGAACCAAGATGTAAGAAGCATGATTTGGACCGATTAATCAGTGGAATGTGACCAGGAAGTTGAATAAATCTCATAGGAGTTATGAGGAAGAACCTATCCCACTTTCTATTCCAGTGATTCAAGATTAGCATGTTCGGACATATGGGAATATCATCACGATTCTAAATAAACCAGGGAAACCAAGTTGTAAGAAGTATGATTTGGAACCATTAATCAGTGGAAAGTGACCAAGAAGTTGAATAAGTCTCATAGGAGTTATAAGGAAGAACATAGCCCACTTTCTATTCCAGTGATTCAAGATTAGCCGTTTCGGAAAGATGGCAATATCTTCATGATTCTAATCAAACTAGGAAGAACCAAGATGCAAGAAGCATGATTTGTAACCATTAATCAGTGAAAAAGTGACCAGGACGTTGAATACATCTGATAGGAGTTATGAGGAAGAAGCTATCCCACTTTTTATTCCAGTGATTCAAGATTAGCATGTTCAGACATATGGCAATATCTTCATGATTTTAATCAAACCAGAGGGAACCAACATGTAAGAAACATGATTTGGAACAATTAATCAGAGGAATGTGACCAGGAAGTTGAATAAATCTCATAGTAGTTATGAGGAAGAATCTAGCCCACTTTCTATTCCAGTGATTCAAGATTAGCCATTTCTGACATATGACAATATCTTCATGTTTCTAATCAAACCAGGGGAACCAATTTGTAAGAAGCGGGATTTGCAACCATTAATCAGTAAAAAGTGACCAGGAAGTTGAATTAATCTCATAGGAGTTATGAGGAAGAACATATACTAGTTTATATTCCACTGATTCAAGATTAGCATTTTCGGACATATGGCAATATCTTCCTGATTCTAATCAAACCAGGAGGAAAAAAGATGTAAGAATCATGATATGAAACCATTAATTAGTGGACAATAACCAGGAAGTTGAATAAATCTCATCGGAGTTAAAAGGAAGAAGTTATCCCACTTTCTATTCCAGTCATTCCTGATTAACATATTCGAACATATGGCAATATCTTCATGATTCTAATCAAACCAGGAGGAAACAAGATGTAAGAAGCATGATTTGGAACGATTAATCAGTGGAATTTGACCAGGAAGTTGAATAAATCTCATAGGAGTTATGAGGAAAAAGCTATCCCACTTTCTATTCCAGTGATTCAAGATTAGCAAGTTCAAACATATGGCAATATCTTCATGATTCTAATCAAACCAGGAGGAACCAAGATGTAAGAAACATGATTTGGAGCGATTATTCAGTGGATAGTGACCAGGAAGTTGAATAAATCTCATAGAAGTTATGACGAAGAAGCTATCCCACTTCCGATTCCAATGGTTCAAGATTAGCATGTTCAGACATATGGCATTATCTTCATGATTCTAATCAATCCACGAGGAACCAAGCTGTAAGAAGCATGATTTAGAACCATTAATCAGTGCAAAAGTGACCAGGAAGTTGAATAAATCTCATAGGAGTTATGAGGAAGAAGATATCCCACTTTCTATTCCAGTGATTCAAGATTAGCATGTTCAGACATATGGCAATGTCTTCATGATTTTAATCAAACCAGGAGGAACCAACATGTAAGAAGCTTGATTAGGAACAAATATTGTTGGATAGTGACCAAGAATTTAAATAAATCTCATAGGAGTTATGACGAAGAACTTATCCCACTTTCTATTCCAGTGATTCAAGATTAGCCTTTTCGGACATATGGCAATATCTTCATTATTCTAATCAAACCAGAAGGAACCAAGATGTAAGAAGCATTATTTGGAACCATTAATCAGTAGAAAGTGACCAGCAAGTTGAATTATTCTCATAGAAGTTATGACGAAGAAGCTATCCCACTTTCTATACCAGTGGTTCAAGATCATATTCAGACATATGACATTATCTTCATGATTATAATCATACCAAGAGGAACCAAGATGTAAGAAGCATGATTTAGAACCATTAATCAGTGGAAAGTGACCACGACGTTGAATAAATCTCATTGGAGTTATGAGGAAGAACCTATCCTAGTTTCTATTCCAGTGATTCAAGATTAGCCTTTTCGGACATATGGCAATATCTTCATGATTCTAATCAAACCAGGGGGAAAAAGATGTAAGAAGCATGATATGGAACCATTAATTAGTGGACAATCACCAGGAAGTTGAATAAATCTCATAGGAGTTAAAAGGAAGAAGTTATCCTACTTTCTATTCCAGTGATTCCTAATTAGCATATTCGAACATATGGCAATATCTTCATGATTCTAATCAAACCAGGAGGAACCAAGATGTAAGAAGCATGATTTGGAACGATTAATCAGTGGAATGTGACCAGGAAGTTGAATAAATCTCATAGGATTTATGAGGAAGAACCTATCCCACTTTCTATTCCAGTGATCCAAGTTAGCATGTTCGGACATATGGGAATATCTTCATGACTCTAATCAAACCATGAGGAACCAAGATGTAAAAAGAATGATTTGGAACGATTAATCAGTGGAATGTGACCATGAAGTTGACTAAATCTCATAGGAGTTATGAGGAAGAACCTATCCCACTTTCTATTCCAGTGTTTTAAGATTAGCCGTTTGGAACATATGGCAATATCTTCATGATTCTATTAAAACCAGGAGGAGCCAAGATGTAAGAGGCATGATTTGGAACCCTTAATCTGTGAAAAGTGACCAGGAAGTTGAATAAATCTCACAGGAGTTATGAGGAAGAACCTATCCCACTTTCTATTCCAGTGATTCAAAATTAGTCTTTTCGGACATATGGCAATATCTTCATGATAAAACAGGGTGAACCAAGTTGTAAGAAGCTTGAAACCATTAATCAGCGTAAAGTAATCAGGAAGTTGAATAAATCTCATAGGAGTTATGAGGAAGAACCTATCCTAGTTTCTATTCTAGTGATTCAAGATTAGCCGTTTCGGATAGATGGCAATATCTTCATGATCATAATCAAACCAGGAAGAACCAAGATGCAAGAAGCATGATTTGGAACCATTAATCAGTGCAAAAGTGACCAGGAAGTTGAATAAATCTCATAGGAGTTATGAGAAATAAGCTATCCCACTTTCAATTAAAGTGATTCAAGATTAGCATGTTCAGACATATGGCAAAATCTTCATGATTCTAATCTAACAAGGAGGAATCAACATCTAAGAAGCATGATTTAAAACGATTATTCAGTGAATAGTGACCAGAAAGTTGAATACAGTTGGAAGAACCTATCCCACTTTCTATTCTAGTGATTCAAAATTAGCCCTTTCGGACATATCGCAATATCTTCATGATTTTAATGAAACCAGGGGGAACACAGTTGTAAGAATCATGATTTGGAACTAATAATCAGTGGAAAATGACCAGGAAGTTGAATAAATCTCATAGGAGTTATGAGGAAGAACATATCCCAGTTTCTATTTCAGTGATTCAAGATTAGCCTTTTCGGACATATGACAATATCTTCATGTTTCTAATCAAACCACGGGAAACCAAGTTATAAGAAGCATGATTTCAAACAATTAATCAGTGGAAAGTGACCAGGATGTTGAATTAATCTCATAGGAGTTATGAGGAAGAACCTATCCTAATTTATATTCCAGTGATTCAAGATTAGCCTTTTCGGACATATGACAATATCTTCATGATTCTAATCAAACCAGGAAGAAACAAGATGTAAGAATCATGATATGGAACCATTAATTAGTGGACAATCATCAGGAAGTTGAATAAATCTCATAGGAGTTATGAGAAAGAAACTATCCCACTTTTTATTCCAGTCATTCAAGATTAGCATGTTCAGACATATGACAATATCTTCATGATTCTAATCAAACAAGGAGGCACCAAGATGTAAGAAGCATAATTTGGAACGATTAATAAGTGGAATGTGACCAGGAAGTTGAATAAATCTAATAGGAGTTATGAGGAAGAAGCTATCCCACTTTCTATTCCAGTGATTCAAGATTAGCATGTTTAGACATATGGAATCATCTTCATGATTCTAATCAAACCAGGAGGAACCAAGATTTAAGAAGCATGATTTGCAACCATTAATCAGTTGAAAGTGACCAGGATGTTGAATTATTCTCATAGGAGTTATGAGGAAGAACGTATCCCAATTTATATTCTAGTGATTCAATATTAGGCTTTTCGGACATATGATAATATCTTCATGATTCTAATCAAACCAAGAGGAAACAAGATGTAAGAAGCATGATTTGGAAAAACTATTCATTGGATAGTGACCAGGAAGTTGAATAAAGTTCATAGGAGTTATGAGGAAGAACCTATCCCAGTTTCTATTCCAGTGATTCAAGAGTAGCCTTTTCAGTCATATGAAAATATCTTCATGTTTCTAATCAAACCAGGGGGAACCAATTTGTAAGAAGCGTGATTTGCAACCATTAATCAGTGAAAAGTTACCAGGAAGTTGAATTAATCTCATAGGAGTTATGAGGAAGAACCTATACTAGTTTATATTCAACTGATTCAAGATTAGCCTTTTCGGACATATAGCAATATCTTCATGATTCTAATCAAACCAGGAGGAAAAAAGATGTAAGAAGCATGATATGAAACCATTAATTAGTGGACAATCACCAGGAGTTGAATAAATCTCATAGGAGTTAAAAGGGAGAAGTTATCTCACTTTCTATTCCAGTCATTCCTGACTAACATATTCGAACATATGGCAATATCTTCATGATTCTAATCAAACTAGGAGGAACCAAGATGTAAGAAGCATGATTTAGAACGATTAATCAGTGGAATATGACCAGGAAGGTGAATAAATCTCATAGGAGTTATGAGGAAAAAGCTATCCCACTCTCTATTCCAGTGATTCAAGATTAGCAAGATCAAACATATGGCAATATCTTCATGATTCTAATCAAACCAGGAGGAACCAAGATGTAAGAAGCATGATTTGGAACGATTATTCAGTGGATAGTGACCAGGAAGTTGAATAAATCTCATAGAATTTATGACGAAGAAGCTATCTCACATTCTATTCTAGTGGTTCAATATTAGCATGTTCAGACATATGGCATTATCTTCATGATTCTAATCAATCCAAAAGGAACCAAGCTATAAGAAGCATGATTTAGAACCATTAATCAGTGGAAAGTGACCAAGAAGTTAAATAAATCTCATAGGAGTTATAAGGAAGAACCTAGCCCACTTTCTGTACCAGTGATTCAAGATTAGCTGTTTCGGAAATATGGCAATATCTTCATGATTCTAATCAAACAAGGAGGAACCAAGATGTAAGAACCATGATTTGGAACCATTAATCAGTGAAAAATTTACCAGGAAGTTGAATAAATCTCATCGGAGTTATGAGGAAGAAGATATCCCACTTTCTATTCCAGTGATTCAAGATTAGCATATTCAGACATATGGCAATATCTTCATGATTTTAATCAAACCAGGAGGAACCAACATGTAAGAAGCATGATTTGGAACAATTATTGATTGGATCGTGACCAAGAATTTAAATAAATCTCATAGGAGTTATGAGGAAGAAACTATTCCAATTTATATTCCAGTGATTCAAGATTAGCCTTTTAAGACATATGCAATATCTTCATGTTACTAATCAAACCAGAGGGAAGCAATTTGTAAGAAGAATGATTTGTAACCATTATCAGTGGAAAGTGACCAGCAAGTTGAATTAATCCCATAGAAGTTATGATGAAGAAGTTATCCCACTTTCTATACCAGTGGTTCAAGATCATATTCAGACGTATGGCATTATCTTCATGATTATAATCATACCAAGAGGAACCAAGATGTAAGAATCATGATTTAGAACCATTAATCAGTGGAAAGTGACCACAACGTTGAATAAATCTCATAGGAGTTATGAGGAAGAACCTAACCCAGTTTCTATTCCAGTGATTCAAGAATAACCTTTTCGGACATATGGCAATATCTTCATGATTCTAATCAAACCAGGGGGAAAAAGATGTAAGAAGAATGATACGGAACCATTAATTAGTGGACAATCACCAGGAAGTTGAATAAATCTCATAGGAGTTAAAAGGAAGAAGTTACCCCACTTTCTATTCCAGTGATTCAATATTAGCAAGTTCAAACATATGGCAATATCTTCATGATTCTAATCAAACAAGGAGGAACCAAGATGTAAGAAGCATGATTTAGAACGATTAATCAGTGGAATTTGACTAGGAAGTTGAATAAATCTCATAGGATTTATGAGGAAGAACGTATCCCACTTTCTATTCCAGTGATTCAAGATTAGCATGTTCGGACATATGGGAATATCTTCATGATTTTAATCAAACCAGGGGAAACCAAGTTTTAATAAGCATGATTTGGAACCATTAATCAGTGGAAAGTGACCAAGAAGTTGAATAAATCTAATAGGAGTTATGAGAAATAAGCTATCCCACTTTCAATTCTAGTGATTCAAGATTAGCATGTTCAAACATATGGCAAAATCTTCATGATTCTAATCTAACCAGGAGGAATCAACATCTAAGAAGCAAGATTTAAAACGATTATTCAGTGGATAGTGACCAGAAAGTTGAATACATCTCATAGGAGTTATTAGGAAGAACATATCCCACTTTCTATTCTAGTGATTAAAAATTAGCCCTTTCGGACATATCGCAATATCTTCATGATTTTAATGAAACCAGGTGGAACACAGTTGTAAGAATCATGATTTGGAACTAATAATCAGTGGAAAATTACCAGGAAGTTGAATAAATCTCATAGGAGTTATGAGGAAGAACCTATCCCAGTTTCTATTCCAGTTATTCGAGATTAGCATGTTCGGATATATGGGAATATCTTCATGATTCTAAATAAACCAGGGGAAACCAAGCTGTAAGAAGCATGATTTGAAACAATTAATCAGTGGAAAGTAACCATGATGTTGAATTAATCTCATAGGAGTTATGAGGAAGAACCTATCCTAATTTATATTCCAGTGATTCAAGATTAGCCTTTTCGGACATATGACAATATCTTCATGATTCTAATCAAACCAGGAAAAAACAAGATGTAAGAAGCATGACATGGAACCATTAATTAGTGGAAAATCATCAGGAAGTTGAATAAATCTCATAGTAGTTATGAGGAAGAATCTAGCCCACTTTCTATTCCAATGATTCAAGATTAGCCATTTCAGACATATGACAATATCTTCATGATTTTAATCAAACCAGGAGGAAACCAGATGTAAGAATCATGATATGGAACCATTAATTAGTGGAAAATCACCAGGAAGTTGAATAAATCTCATAGGAGTTATGAGAATGAAGCTATCCCACTTTCTATTCCAGTGATTCAAGATTAACAAGTTCAGACATATGACAATATCTTCATGATTCTAATCAAAAAGGAGGAACCAAGAAGTAAGAAGCATGATTTGGAACGATTAATAAGTGGAATGTTACCAGGAATTTGAATAAATCTCATAAGAGTTATGAGGAAGAAGCTATCCCACTTTTTATTCCAGTGATTCAAGAGTAGCACGTTTAGACATATGACAATATCTTTATGATTCTAATCAAACCAAGACGAACCAAGATGTAAGAAGCATGATTTGGAACGATTAATCAGTGGAATGTGACCAGGAAGTTGAATAAATCTCATTGGAGTTATGAGGAAGAACCTATCCCACTTTCTATTCCAGTGATTCAAGATTAGCATGTTCGGACATATGGGAATATCTCCATGATTCTAAATAAACCAGGGAAACCAAGTTGTAAGAAGCATGATTTGGAACCATTAATCAGTGGAAAGTGACCAAGAAGTTGAATAAGTCTCATAGGAGTTATAAGGAAGAACATAGCCCACTTTCTATTCCAGTGATTCAAGATTAGCCGTTTCGGAAAGATGGCAATATCTTCATGATTCTAATCAAACTAGGAGGAACCAGGATGCAAGAAGCATGATTTGTAACCATTAATCAGTGAAAAAGTGACCACGAAGTTGAATACATCTGATAGGAGTTATGAGGAAGAAGCTATCCCACTTTTTATTCCAGTGATTCAAGATTAGCATGTTCAGACATATGGCAATATCTTCATGATTTTAATCAAACCAGAGGGAACCAACATGTAAGAAACATGATTTGGAACAATTAATCAGGGGAATGTGACCAGGAAGTTGAATAAATCTCATAGTAGTTATGAGGAAGAATCTAGCCCACTTTCTATTCCAGTGATTCAAGATTAGCCATTTCAGACATATGACAATATCTTCATGATTTTAATCAAACCAGGAGGAAACCAGATGTAAGAATCATGATATGGAACCATTAATTAGTGGAAAATCACCAGGAAGTTGAATAAATCTCATAGGAGTTATGAGAATGAAGCTATCCCACTTTCTATTCCAGTGATTCAAGATTAACAAGGTCAGATATATGACAATATCTTCATGATTCTAATCAAAAAAGGAGGAACCAAGATGTAAGAAGCATGATTTGGAACGATTAATAAGTGGAATGTTACCAGGAATTTGAATAAATCTCATAAGAGTTATGAGGAAGAAGCTATCCCACTTTTTATTCCAGTGATTCAAGAGTAGCACGTTTAGACATATGACAATATCTTTATGATTCTAATCAAACCAAGAGGAACCAAGATGTAAGAAGCATGATTTGGAACGATTAATCAGTGGAATGTGACCAGGAAGTTGAATAAATCTCATTGGAGTTATGAGGAAGAACCTATCCCACTTTCTATTCCAGTGATTCAAGATTAGCATGTTCGGACATATGGGAATATCTTCATGATTCTAAATAAACCAGGGAAACCAAGTTGTAAGAAGCATGATTTGGAACCATTAATCAGTGGAAAGTGACCAAGAAGTTGAATAAGTCTCATAGGAGTTATAAGGAAGAACATAGCCCACTTTCTATTCCAGTGATTCAAGATTAGCCGTTTCGGAAAGATGGCAATATCTTCATGATTCTAATCAAACTAGGAGGAACCAAGATGCAAGAAGCATGATTTATAACCATTAATCAGTGAAAAAGTGACCAGGAAGTTGAATACAACTGATAGGAGTTATGAGGAAGAAGCTATCCCACTTTTTATTCCAGTGATTCAAGATTAGCATGTTCAGACATATGGCAATATCTTCATGATTTTAATCAAACCAGAGGGAACCAACATGTAAGAAACATGATTTGGAACAATTAATCAGGAGAATGTGACCAGGAAGTTGAATAAATCTCATAGTAGTTATGAGGAAGAATCTAGCCCACTTTCTATTCCAGTGATTCAAGATTAGCCATTTCAGACATAGGACAATATCTTCATGATTTTAATAAAACCAGGAGGAAACCAGATGTAAGAATCATGATATGGAACCATTAATTAGTGGAAAATCACCAGGAAGTTGAATAAATCTCATAGGAGTTATGAGAATGAAGCTATCCCACTTTCTATTCCAGTGATTCAAGATTAACAAGTTCAGACATATGACAATATCTTCATGATTCTAATCAAAAAAGGAGGAACCAAGATGTAAGAAGCATGATTTGGAACGATTAATAAGTGGAATGTTACCAGGAATTTGAATAAATCTCATAAGAGTTATGAGGAAGAAGCTATCCCACTTTTTATTCCAGTGATTCAAGAGTAGCACGTTTAGACATATGACAATATCTTTATGATTCTAATCAAACCAAGAGGAACCAAGATGTAAGAAGCATGATTTGGAACGATTAATCAGTGGAATGTGACCAGGAAGTTGAATAAATCTCATTGGAGTTATGAGGAAGAACCTATCCCACTTTCTATTCCAGTGATTCAAGATTAGCATGTTCGGACATATGGGAATATCTTCATGATTCTAAATAAACCAGGGAAACCAAGTTGTAAGAAGCATGATTTGGAACCATTAATCAGTGGAAAGTGACCAGAAGTTGAATAAATCTCATAGGAGTTATGAGGAAGAACATAGCCCACTTTCTATTCCAGTGATTCAAGATTAGCCGTTTCGGAAAGATGGCAATATCTTCATGATTCTAATCAAACCAGGAGGAACCAAGATGTAAGAAGCATGATTTGAACCATTAATCAGTGGAAAGTGACCAGGAAGTTGAATAAATCTCATAGGAGTTATGAGGAAGAAGCTATCCCACTTTTATTCCAGTGATTCAAGATTAGCATGTTCAGACATATGGCAATATCTTCATGATTCTAATCAAACCAGGAGGAACCAAGATGTAAGAAGCATGATTTGGAACAATTAATCAGTGAAATGTGACCAGGAAGTTGAATAAATCTCATAGGAGTTATGAGGAAGAATCTAGCCCACTTTCTATTCCAGTGATTCAAGATTAGCCATTTCAGACATATGGCAATATCTTCATGATTCTAATCAAACCAGGAGGAAACCAGATGTAAGAAGCATGATATGGAACCATTAATCAGTGGAAAATCACCAGGAAGTTGAATAAATCTCATAGGAGTTATGAGGAAGAAGCTATCCCACTTTCTATTCCAGTGATTCAAGATTAGCATGTTCAGACATATGGCAATATCTTCATGATTCTAATCAAACCAGGAGGAACCAAGATGTAAGAAGCATGATTTGGAACGATTAATCAGTGGAATGTGACCAGGAATTTGAATAAATCTCATAGAGTTATGAGGAAGAAGCTATCCCACTTTCTATTCCAGTGATTCAAGATTAGCATGTTCAGACATATGGCAATATCTTCATGATTCTAATCAAACCAGAGGAACCAAGATGTAAGAAGCATGATTTGGAACGATTAATCAGTGGAATGTGACCAGGAAGTTGAATAAATCTCATAGGAGTTATGAGGAAGAACCTATCCCACTTTCTATTCCAGTGATTCAAGATTAGCATGTTCGGACATATGGCAATATCTTCATGATTCTAATAAACCAGGAGGAACCAAGTTGTAAGAAGCATGATTTGGAACCATTAATCAGTAGAAAGTGACCAGAAGTTGAATAAATCTCATAGGAGTTATGAGGAAGAACCTATCCCACTTTCTATTCCAGTGATTCAAGATTAGCCGTTTCGGACATATGGCAATATCTTCATGATTCTAATCAAACCAGGAGGAACCAAGATGTAAGAAGCATGATTTGGAACCATTAATCAGTGGAAAGTGACCAGGAAGTTGAATAAATCTCATAGGAGTTATGAGGAAGAAGCTATCCCACTTTCTATTCCAGTGATTCAAGATTAGCATGTTCAGACATATGGCAATATCTTCATGATTCTAATCAAACCAGGAGGAACCAAGATGTAAGAAGCATGATTTGGAACGATTAATCAGTGGAATGTGACCAGGAAGTTGAATAAATCTCATAGGAGTTATGAGGAAGAACCTATCCCACTTTCTATTCCAGTGATTCAAGATTAGCATTTCAGACATATGGCAATATCTTCATGATTCTAATCAAACCAGGAGGAACCAAGATGTAAGAATCATGATATGGAACCATTAATTAGTGGAAAATCACCAGGAAGTTGAATAAATCTCATAGGAGTTATGAGGAAGAAGCTATCCCACTTTCTATTCCAGTGATTCAAGATTAGCAAGTTCAGACATATGACAATATCTTCATGATTCTAATCAAACCAGGAGGAACCAAGATGTAAGAAGCATGATTTGGAACGATTAATCAGTGGAATGTTACCAGGAATTTGAATAAATCTCATAAGAGTTATGAGGAAGAACTATCCCACTTTCTATTCCAGTGATTCAAGAGTAGCACGTTTAGACATATGGCAATATCTTTATGATTCTAATCAAACCAGAGGAACCAAGATGTAAGAAGCATGATTTGGAACGATTAATCAGTGGAATGTGACCAGGAAGTTGAATAAATCTCATTGGAGTTATGAGGAAGAACCTATCCCACTTTCTATTCCAGTGATTCAAGATTAGCATGTTCGGACATATGGCAATATCTTCATGATTCTAAATAAACCAGGGAAACCAAGTTGTAAGAAGCATGATTTGGAACCATTAATCAGTGGAAAGTGACCAAGAAGTTGAATAAGTCTCATAGGAGTTATAAGGAAGAACATAGCCCACTTTCTATTCCAGTGATTCAAGATTAGCCGTTTCGGAAAGATGGCAATATCTTCATGATTCTAATCAAACTAGGAGGAACCAAGATGCAAGAAGCATGATTTATAACCATTAATCAGTGAAAAAGTGACCAGGAAGTTGAATACAACTGATAGGAGTTATGAGGAAGAAGCTATCCCACTTTTTATTCCAGTGATTCAAGATTAGCATGTTCAGACATATGGCAATATCTTCATGATTTTAATCAAACCAGAGGGAACCAACATGTAAGAAACATGATTTGGAACAATTAATCAGGAGAATGTGACCAGGAAGTTGAATAAATCTCATAGTAGTTATGAGGAAGAATCTAGCCCACTTTCTATTCCAGTGATTCAAGATTAGCCATTTCAGACATATGACAATATCTTCATGATTTTAATCAAACCAGGAGGAAACCAGATGTAAGAATCATGATATGGAACCATTAATTAGTGGAAAATCACCAGGAAGTTGAATAAATCTCATAGGAGTTATGAGAATGAAGCTATCCCACTTTCTATTCCAGTGATTCAAGATTAACAAGTTCAGACATATGACAATATCTTCATGATTCTAATCAAAAAAGGAGGAACCAAGATGTAAGAAGCATGATTTGGAACGATTAATAAGTGGAATGTTACCAGGAATTTGAATAAATCTCATAAGAGTTATGAGGAAGAAGCTATCCCACTTTTTATTCCAGTGATTCAAGAGTAGCACGTTTAGACATATGACAATATCTTTATGATTCTAATCAAACCAAGAGGAACCAAGATGTAAGAAGCATGATTTGGAACGATTAATCAGTGGAATGTGACCAGGAAGTTGAATAAATCTCATTGGAGTTATGAGGAAGAACCTATCCCACTTTCTATTCCAGTGATTCAAGATTAGCATGTTCGGACATATGGGAATATCTTCATGATTCTAATCAAACCAGGAGGAACCAAGATGTAAGAAGCATGATTTGGAACCATTAATCAGTGGAAAGTGACCAGGAAGTTGAATAAATCTCATAGGAGTTATGAGGAAGAACCTATCCCACTTTCTATTCCAGTGATTCAAGATTAGCCGTTTCGGACATATGGCAATATCTTCATGATTCTAATCAAACCAGGAGGAACCAAGATGTAAGAAGCATGATTTGGAACCATTAATCAGTGAAAGTGACCAGGAAGTTGAATAAATCTCATAGGAGTTATGAGGAAGAAGCTATCCCACTTTCTATTCCAGTGATTCAAGATTAGCATGTTCAGACATATGGCAATATCTTCATGATTCTAATCAAACCAGGAGGAACCAAGATGTAAGAAGCATGATTTGGAACGATTAATCAGTGGAATGTGACCAGGAAGTTGAATAAATCTCATAGGAGTTATGAGGAAGAACCTATCCCACTTTCTATTCCAGTGATTCAAGATTAGCCATTTCAGACATATGGCAATATCTTCATGATTCTAATCAAACCAGGAGGAACCAAGATGTAAGAAGCATGATTTGGAACCATTAATCAGTGGAAATGACCAGGAAGTTGAATAAATCTCATAGGAGTTATGAGAAGAAGCTATCCCACTTTCTATTCCAGTGATTCAAGATTAGCATGTTCAGACATATGGCAATATCTTCATGATTCTAATCAAAACCAGGAGGAACCAAGATGTAAGAAGCATGATTTGGAACGATTAATCAGTGGAATGTGACCAGGAAGTTGAATAAATCTCATAGGAGTTATGAGGAAGAACCTATCCCACTTTCTATTCCAGTGATTCAAGATTAGCCGTTTCGGACATATGGCAATATCTTCATGATTCTAATCAAACCAGGAGGAACCAAGATGTAAGAAGCATGATTTGGAACGATTAATCAGTGGAATGTGACCAGGAAGTTGAATAAATCTCATAGGAGTTATGAGGAAGAACCTATCCCACTTTCTATTCCAGTGATTCAAGATTAGCATGTTCGGACATATGGCAATATCTTCATGATTCTAATCAAACCAGGAGGAACCAAGATGTAAGAAGCATGATTTGGAACCATTAATCAGTGGAAAGTGACCAGGAAGTTGAATAAATCTCATAGGAGTTATGAGGAAGAACCTATCCCACTTTCTATTCCAGTGATTCAAGATTAGCCGTTTCGGACATATGGCAATATCTTCATGATTCTAATCAAACCAGGAGGAACCAAGATGTAAGAAGCATGATTTGGAACCATTAATCAGTGGAAAGTGACCAGGAAGTTGAATAAATCTCATAGGAGTTATGAGGAAGAACCTATCCCACTTTCTATTCCAGTGATTCAAGATTAGCATGTTCAGACATATGGCAATATCTTCATGATTCTAATCAAACCAGGAGGAACCAAGATGTAAGAAGCATGATTTGGAACGATTAATCAGTGGAATGTGACCAGGAAGTTGAATAAATCTCATAGGAGTTATGAGGAAGAACTATCCCACTTTCTATTCCAGTGATTCAAGATTAGCATGTTCAGACATATGGCAATATCTTCATGATTCTAATCAAACCAGGAGGAACCAAGATGTAAGAAGCATGATTTGGAACGATTAATCAGTGGAATGTGACCAGGAAGTTGAATAAATCTCATAGGAGTTATGAGGAAGAAGCTATCCCACTTTCTATTCCAGTGATTCAAGATTAGCATGTTCAGACATATGGCAATATCTTCATGATTCTAATCAAACCAGGAGGAACCAAGATGTAAGAAGCATGATTTGGAACGATTAATCAGTGGAATGTGACCAGGAAGTTGAATAAATCTCATAGGAGTTATGAGGAAGAACCTATCCCACTTTCTATTCCAGTGATTCAAGATTAGCCGTTTAGACATATGGCAATATCTTCATGATTCTAATCAAACCAGGAGGAACCAAGATGTAAGAAGCATGATTTGGAACGATTAATCAGTGGAATGTGACCAGGAAGTTGAATAAATCTCATAGGAGTTATGAGGAAGAACCTATCCCACTTTCTATTCCAGTGATTCAAGATTAGCATGTTCGGACATATGGCAATATCTTCATGATTCTAATAAACCAGGAGGAACCAAGATGTAAGAAGCATGATTTGGAACCATTAATCAGTGGAAAGTGACCAGAAGTTGAATAAATCTCATAGGAGTTATGAGGAAGAACCTATCCCACTTTCTATTCCAGTGATTCAAGATTAGCCGTTTCGGACATATGGCAATATCTTCATGATTCTAATCAAACCAGGAGGAACCAAGATGTAAGAAGCATGATTTGGAACCATTAATCAGTGAAAAGTGACCAGGAAGTTGAATAAATCTCATAGGAGTTATGAGGAAGAACCTATCCCACTTTCTATTCCAGTGATTCAAGATTAGCATGTTCAGACATATGGCAATATCTTCATGATTCTAATCAAACCAGGAGGAACCAAGATGTAAGAAGCATGATTTGGAACAATTAATCAGTGGAATGTGACCAGGAAGTTGAATAAATCTCATAGGAGTTATGAGGAAGAACCTATCCCACTTTCTATTCCAGTGATTCAAGATTAGCCATTTCAGACATATGGCAATATCTTCATGATTCTAATCAAACCAGGAGGAACCAAGATGTAAGAAGCATGATTTGGAACCATTAATCAGTGGAAAGTGACCAGGAAGTTGAATAAATCTCATAGGAGTTATGAGGAAGAAGCTATCCCACTTTCTATTCCAGTGATTCAAGATTAGCATGTTCAGACATATGGCAATATCTTCATGATTCTAATCAAACCAGGAGGAACCAAGATGTAAGAAGCATGATTTGGAACGATTAATCAGTGGAATGTTACCAGGAAGTTGAATAAATCTCATAGGAGTTATGAGGAAGAACTATCCCACTTTTCTATTCCAGTGATTCAAGATTAGCACGTTTCAGACATATGGCAATATCTTCATGATTCTAATCAAACCAGGAGGAACCAAGATGTAAGAAGCATGATTTGGAACGATTAATCAGTGGAATGTGACCAGGAAGTTGAATAAATCTCATAGGAGTTATGAGGAAGAACCTATCCCACTTTCTATTCCAGTGATTCAAGATTAGCATGTTCGGACATATGGCAATATCTTCATGATTCTAATAAACCAGGAGGAACCAAGATGTAAGAAGCATGATTTGGAACCATTAATCAGTGGAAAGTGACCAGGAAGTTGAATAAATCTCATAGGAGTTATGAGGAAGAACCTATCCCACTTTCTATTCCAGTGATTCAAGATTAGCCGTTTCGGACATATGGCAATATCTTCATGATTCTAATCAAACCAGGAGGAACCAAGATGTAAGAAGCATGATTTGGAACCATTAATCAGTGGAAAGTGACCAGGAAGTTGAATAAATCTCATAGGAGTTATGAGGAAGAAGCTATCCCACTTTCTATTCCAGTGATTCAAGATTAGCATGTTCAGACATATGGCAATATCTTCATGATTCTAATCAAACCAGGAGGAACCAAGATGTAAGAAGCATGATTTGGAACGATTAATCAGTGGAATGTGACCAGGAAGTTGAATAAATCTCATAGGAGTTATGAGGAAGAACCTATCCCACTTTCTATTCCAGTGATTCAAGATTAGCATGTTCAGACATATGGCAATATCTTCATGATTCTAATCAAACCAGGAGGAACCAAGATGTAAGAAGCATGATTTGGAACCATTAATCAGTGGAAAGTGACCAGGAAGTTGAATAAATCTCATAGGAGTTATGAGGAAGAAGCTATCCCACTTTCTATTCCAGTGATTCAAGATTAGCATGTTCAGACATATGGCAATATCTTCATGATTCTAATCAAACCAGGAGGAACCAAGATGTAAGAAGCATGATTTGGAACGATTAATCAGTGGAATGTGACCAGGAAGTTGAATAAATCTCATAGGAGTTATGAGGAAGAACCTATCCCACTTTCTATTCCAGTGATTCAAGATTAGCATGTTCAGACATATGGCAATATCTTCATGATTCTAATCAAACCAGGAGGAACCAAGATGTAAGAAGCATGATTTGGAACGATTAATCAGTGGAATGTGACCAGGAAGTTGAATAAATCTCATAGGAGTTATGAGGAAGAACCTATCCCACTTTCTATTCCAGTGATTCAAGATTAGCATGTTCGGACATATGGCAATATCTTCATGATTCTAATCAAACCAGGAGGAACCAAGATGTAAGAAGCATGATTTGGAACCATTAATCAGTGGAAAGTGACCAGGAAGTTGAATAAATCTCATAGGAGTTATGAGGAAGAACCTATCCCACTTTCTATTCCAGTGATTCAAGATTAGCCGTTTCGGACATATGGCAATATCTTCATGATTCTAATCAAACTAGGAGGAACCAAGATGCAAGAAGCATGATTTGGAACCATTAATCAGTGAAAAAGTGACCAGGAAGTTGAATAAACTGATAGGAGTTATGAGGAAGAAGCTATCCCACTTTTATTCCAGTGATTCAAGATTAGCATGTTCAGACATATGGCAATATCTTCATGATTTTAATCAAACCAGAGGGAACCAACATGTAAGAAACATGATTTGGAACAATTAATCAGGAGAATGTGACCAGGAAGTTGAATAAATCTCATAGTAGTTATGAGGAAGAATCTAGCCCACTTTCTATTCCAGTGATTCAAGATTAGCCATTTCAGACATATGACAATATCTTCATGATTTTAATCAAACCAGGAGGAAACCAGATGTAAGAATCATGATATGGAACCATTAATTAGTGGAAAATCACCAGGAAGTTGAATAAATCTCATAGGAGTTATGAGAATGAAGCTATCCCACTTTCTATTCCAGTGATTCAAGATTAGCATGTTCAGACATATGGCAATATCTTCATGATTCTAATCAAACCAGGAGGAACCAAGATGTAAGAAGCATGATTTGGAACGATTAATCAGTGGAATGTGACCAGGAAGTTGAATAAATCTCATAGGAGTTATGAGGAAGAACTATCCCACTTTCTATTCCAGTGATTCAAGATTAGCACGTTTCAGACATATGGCAATATCTTCATGATTCTAATCAAACCAGGAGGAACCAAGATGTAAGAAGCATGATTTGGAACGATTAATCAGTGGAATGTGACCAGGAAGTTGAATAAATCTCATAGGAGTTATGAGGAAGAACCTATCCCACTTTCTATTCCAGTGATTCAAGATTAGCATGTTCGGACATATGGCAATATCTTCATGATTCTAATAAACCAGGAGGAACCAAGATGTAAGAAGCATGATTTGGAACCATTAATCAGTGGAAAGTGACCAGAAGTTGAATAAATCTCATAGGAGTTATGAGGAAGAACCTATCCCACTTTCTATTCCAGTGATTCAAGATTAGCCTGTTTCGGACATATGGCAATATCTTCATGATTCTAATCAAACCAGGAGGAACCAAGATGTAAGAAGCATGATTTGGAACCATTAATCAGTGGAAAGTGACCAGGAAGTTGAATAAATCTCATAGGAGTTATGAGGAAGAACCTATCCCACTTTCTATTCCAGTGATTCAAGATTAGCATGTTCAGACATATGGCAATATCTTCATGATTCTAATCAAACCAGGAGGAACCAAGATGTAAGAAGCATGATTTGGAACCATTAATCAGTGGAATGTGACCAGGAAGTTGAATAAATCTCATAGGAGTTATGAGGAAGAACCTATCCCACTTTCTATTCCAGTGATTCAAGATTAGCATGTTCGGACATATGGCAATATCTTCATGATTCTAATCAAACCAGGAGGAACCAAGATGTAAGAAGCATGATTTGGAACCATTAATCAGTGGAAAATGACCAGGAAGTTGAATAAATCTCATAGGAGTTATGAGGAAGAACCTATCCCACTTTCTATTCCAGTGATTCAAGATTAGCATGTTCAGACATATGGCAATATCTTCATGATTCTAATCAAACCAGGAGGAACCAAGATGTAAGAAGCATGATTTGGAACGATTAATCAGTGGAATGTGACCAGGAAGTTGAATAAATCTCATAGGAGTTATGAGGAAGAACCTATCCCACTTTCTATTCCAGTGATTCAAGATTAGCATGTTCAGACATATGGCAATATCTTCATGATTCTAATCAAACCAGGAGGAACCAAGATGTAAGAAGCATGATTTGGAACGATTAATCAGTGGAATGTGACCAGGAAGTTGAATAAATCTCATAGGAGTTATGAGGAAGAACCTATCCCACTTTCTATTCCAGTGATTCAAGATTAGCATGTTCGGACATATGGCAATATCTTCATGATTCTAATCAAACCAGGAGGAACCAAGATGTAAGAAGCATGATTTGGAACCATTAATCAGTGGAAAGTGACCAGAAGTTGAATAAATCTCATAGGAGTTATGAGGAAGAACCTATCCCACTTTCTATTCCAGTGATTCAAGATTAGCCGTTTCGGACATATGGCAATATCTTCATGATTCTAATCAAACCAGGAGGAACCAAGATGTAAGAAGCATGATTTGGAACCATTAATCAGTGAAAAGTGACCAGGAAGTTGAATAAATCTCATAGGAGTTATGAGGAAGAAGCTATCCCACTTTTTATTCCAGTGATTCAAGATTAGCATGTTCAGACATATGGCAATATCTTCATGATTCTAATCAAACCAGAGGAACCAAGATGTAAGAACATGATTTGGAACAATTAATCAGTGGAATGTGACCAGGAAGTTGAATAAATCTCATAGGAGTTATGAGGAAGAATCTATCCCACTTTCTATTCCAGTGATTCAAGATTAGCCATTTCAGACATATGGCAATATCTTCATGATTCTAATCAAACCAGGAGGAACCAAGATGTAAGAAGCATGATTTGGAACCATTAATCAGTGGAAAGTGACCAGGAAGTTGAATAAATCTCATAGGAGTTATGAGGAAGAAGCTATCCCACTTTCTATTCCAGTGATTCAAGATTAGCATGTTCAGACATATGGCAATATCTTCATGATTCTAATCAAACCAGGAGGAACCAAGATGTAAGAAGCATGATTTGGAACGATTAATCAGTGGAATGTGACCAGGAAGTTGAATAAATCTCATAGGAGTTATGAGGAAGAACCTATCCCACTTTCTATTCCAGTGATTCAAGATTAGCATGTTTCAGACATATGGCAATATCTTCATGATTCTAATCAAACCAGGAGGAACCAAGATGTAAGAAGCATGATTTGGAACGATTAATCAGTGGAATGTGACCAGGAAGTTGAATAAATCTCATAGGAGTTATGAGGAAGAACCTATCCCACTTTCTATTCCAGTGATTCAAGATTAGCATGTTCGGACATATGGCAATATCTTCATGATTCTAATAAACCAGGAGGAACCAAGATGTAAGAAGCATGATTTGGAACCATTAATCAGTGGAAAGTGACCAGAAGTTGAATAAATCTCATAGGAGTTATGAGGAAGAACCTATCCCACTTTCTATTCCAGTGATTCAAGATTAGCCGTTTCGGACATATGGCAATATCTTCATGATTCTAATCAAACCAGGAGGAACCAAGATGTAAGAAGCATGATTTGGAACCATTAATCAGTGGAAAGTGACCAGGAAGTTGAATAAATCTCATAGGAGTTATGAGGAAGAACCTATCCCACTTTCTATTCCAGTGATTCAAGATTAGCATGTTCAGACATATGGCAATATCTTCATGATTCTAATCAAACCAGGAGGAACCAAGATGTAAGAAGCATGATTTGGAACGATTAATCAGTGGAAATGTGACAGGAAGTTGAATAAATCTCATAGGAGTTATGAGGAAGAACCTATCCCACTTTCTATTCCAGTGATTCAAGATTAGCATGTTCAGACATATGGCAATATCTTCATGATTCTAATCAAACCAGGAGGAACCAAGATGTAAGAAGCATGATTTGGAACGATTAATCAGTGGAATGTGACCAGGAAGTTGAATAAATCTCATAGGAGTTATGAGGAAGAACCTATCCCACTTTCTATTCCAGTGATTCAAGATTAGCCGTTTCAGACATATGGCAATATCTTCATGATTCTAATCAAACCAGGAGGAACCAAGATGTAAGAAGCATGATTTGGAACCATTAATCAGTGGAATGTGACCAGGAAGTTGAATAAATCTCATAGGAGTTATGAGGAAGAACCTATCCCACTTTCTATTCCAGTGATTCAAGATTAGCATGTTCAGACATATGGCAATATCTTCATGATTCTAATCAAACCAGGAGGAACCAAGATGTAAGAAGCATGATTTGGAACGATTAATCAGTGGAAAGTGACCAGGAAGTTGAATAAATCTCATAGGAGTTATGAGGAAGAACCTATCCCACTTTCTATTCCAGTGATTCAAGATTAGCCGTTTCGGACATATGGCAATATCTTCATGATTCTAATCAAACCAGGAGGAACCAAGATGTAAGAAGCATGATTTGGAACCATTAATCAGTGGAAAGTGACCAGGAAGTTGAATAAATCTCATAGGAGTTATGAGGAAGAACCTATCCCACTTTCTATTCCAGTGATTCAAGATTAGCATGTTCAGACATATGGCAATATCTTCATGATTCTAATCAAACCAGGAGGAACCAAGATGTAAGAAGCATGATTTGGAACGATTAATCAGTGGAATGTGACCAGGAAGTTGAATAAATCTCATAGGAGTTATGAGGAAGAACCTATCCCACTTTCTATTCCAGTGATTCAAGATTAGCTGTTTCGGACATATGGCAATATCTTCATGATTCTAATCAAACCAGGAGGAACCAAGATGTAAGAAGCATGATTTGGAACCATTAATCAGTGGAAAGTGACCAGGAAGTTGAATAAATCTCATAGGAGTTATGAGGAAGAACCTATCCCACTTTCTATTCCAGTGATTCAAGATTAGCATGTTCAGACATATGGCAATATCTTCATGATTCTAATCAAACCAGGAGGAACCAAGATGTAAGAAGCATGATTTGGAACGATTAATCAGTGGAATGTGACCAGGAAGTTGAATAAATCTCATAGGAGTTATGAGGAAGAACCTATCCCACTTTCTATTCCAGTGATTCAAGATTAGCATGTTCGGACATATGGCAATATCTTCATGATTCTAATCAAACCAGGAGGAACCAAGATGTAAGAAGCATGATTTGGAACCATTAATCAGTGGAAAGTGACCAGGAAGTTGAATAAATCTCATAGGAGTTATGAGGAAGAACCTATCCCACTTTCTATTCCAGTGATTCAAGATTAGCATGTTCAGACATATGGCAATATCTTCATGATTCTAATCAAACCAGGAGGAACCAAGATGTAAGAAGCATGATTTGGAACGATTAATCAGTGGAATGTGACCAGGAAGTTGAATAAATCTCATAGGAGTTATGAGGAAGAACCTATCCCACTTTCTATTCCAGTGATTCAAGATTAGCATGTTCAGACATATGGCAATATCTTCATGATTCTAATCAAACCAGGAGGAACCAAGATGTAAGAAGCATGATTTGGAACCATTAATCAGTGGAATGTGACCAGGAAGTTGAATAAATCTCATAGGAGTTATGAGGAAGAACCTATCCCACTTTCTATTCCAGTGATTCAAGATTAGCATGTTCAGACATATGGCAATATCTTCATGATTCTAATCAAACCAGGAGGAACCAAGATGTAAGAAGCATGATTTGGAACGATTAATCAGTGGAATGTGACCAGGAAGTTGAATAAATCTCATAGGAGTTATGAGGAAGAACCTATCCCACTTTCTATTCCAGTGATTCAAGATTAGCATGTTCAGACATATGGCAATATCTTCATGATTCTAATCAAACCAGGAGGAACCAAGATGTAAGAAGCATGATTTGGAACGATTAATCAGTGGAATGTGACCAGGAAGTTGAATAAATCTCATAGGAGTTATGAGGAAGAACCTATCCCACTTTCTATTCCAGTGATTCAAGATTAGCATGTTCAGACATATGGCAATATCTTCATGATTCTAATCAAACCAGGAGGAACCAAGATGTAAGAAGCATGATTTGGAACGATTAATCAGTGGAATGTGACCAGGAAGTTGAATAAATCTCATAGGAGTTATGAGGAAGAACCTATCCCACTTTCTATTCCAGTGATTCAAGATTAGCATTTTCGGACATATGGCAATATCTTCATGATTCTAATCAAACCAGGAGGAACCAAGATGTAAGAAGCATGATTTGGAACCATTAATCAGTGGAAAGTGACCAGGAAGTTGAATAAATCTCATAGGAGTTATGAGGAAGAACCTATCCCACTTTCTATTCCAGTGATTCAAGATTAGCATGTTCGGACATATGGCAATATCTTCATGATTCTAATCAAACCAGGAGGAAACCAAGATGTAAGAAGCATGATTTGGAACGATTAATCAGTGGAATGTGACCAGGAAGTTGAATAAATCTCATAGGAGTTATGAGGAAGAACCTATCCCACTTTCTATTCCAGTGATTCAAGATTAGCATGTTCAGACATATGGCAATATCTTCATGATTCTAATCAAACCAGGAGGAACCAAGATGTAAGAAGCATGATTTGGAACCATTAATCAGTGGAAGTGACCAGGAAGTTGAATAAATCTCATAGGAGTTATGAGGAAGAACCTATCCCACTTTCTATTCCAGTGATTCAAGATTAGCCTGTTCGGACATATGGCAATATCTTCATGATTCTAATAAAACCAGGAGGAACCAAGATGTAAGAAGCATGATTTGGAACCATTAATCAGTGGAAAGTGACCAGGAAGTTGAATAAATCTCATAGGAGTTATGAGGAAGAACCTATCCCACTTTCTATTCCAGTGATTCAAGATTAGCATGTTCGGACATATGGCAATATCTTCATGATTCTAATCAAACCAGGAGGAACCAAGATGTAAGAAGCATGATTTGGAACATTAATCAGTGGAAAGTGACCAGGAAGTTGAATAAATCTCATAGGAGTTATGAGGAAGAACCTATCCCACTTTCTATTCCAGTGATTCAAGATTAGCCTTTTCGGACATATGGCAATATCTTCATGATTCTAATCAAACCAGGAGGAACCAAGATGTAAGAAGCATGATTTGGAACCATTAATCAGTGGAAAGTGACCAGGAAGTTGAATAAATCTCATAGGAGTTATGAGGAAGAACCTATCCCACTTTCTATTCCAGTGATTCAAGATTAGCATGTTCAGACATATGGCAATATCTTCATGATTCTAATCAAACCAGGAGGAACCAAGATGTAAGAAGCATGATTTGGAACCATTAATCAGTGGAAAGTGACCAGGAAGTTGAATAAATCTCATAGGAGGTATGAGGAAGAAGCTAACCCACTTTCTATTCCAGTGATTCAAGATTAGCATGTTCAGACATATGGCAATATCTTCATGATTCTAATCAAACCAGGAGGAACCAAGATGTAAGAAGCATGATTTGAACGATTAATCAGGTGAATGTGACCAGGAAGTTGAATAAATCTCATAGGAGTTTATGAGGAAGAACCTATCCCACTTCTATTCCAGTGATTCAAGATTAGCATTTTCGGACATATGGAATATCTTCATGATTCTAATCAAACCAGAGGAACCAAGATGTAAGAAGCATGATTTGGAACGATTAATCAGTGGAAGTTGACCATGAAGTTGAATAAATCTCATAGGAGTTATGAGGAAGAACATATCCCACTTTCTATTCCAAGTGATTCAAGATTAGCCGTTTCGGACATATGGCAATATCTCATGATTCTATCAAACCAGGAGGAGACAAGATGTAAGAAGCATGATTTGGAACCATTAATCAGTGGAAAGTGACCAGGAAGTTGAATAAATCTCATAGGAGTTATGAGGAAGAACCTATCCCACTTTCTATTCCAGTGATTCAAGATTAGCATGTTCGGACATATGGCAATATCTTCATGATTCTAATCAAACCAGGAGGAACCAAGATGTAAGAAGCATGATTTGGAACCATTAATCAGTGGAATGTGACCAGGAAGTTGAATAAATCTCATAGGAGTTATGAGGAAGAACCTATCCCACTTTCTATTCCAGTGATTCAAGATTAGCTGTTTCAGACATATGGCAATATCTTCATGATTCTAATCAAACCAGGAGGAACCAAGATGTAAGAAGCATGATTTGGAACGATTAATCAGTGGAATGTGACCAGGAAGTTGAATAAATCTCATAGGAGTTATGAGGAAGAACCTATCCCACTTTCTATTCCAGTGATTCAAGATTAGCATGTTCAGACATATGGCAATATCTTCATGATTCTAATCAAACCAGGAGGAACCAAGATGTAAGAAGCATGATTTGGAACCATTAATCAGTGGAAAGTGACCAGGAAGTTGAATAAATCTCATAGGAGTTATGAGGAAGAACCTATCCCACTTTCTATTCCAGTGATTCAAGATTAGCCTTTTCGGACATATGGCAATATCTTCATGATTCTAATAAAACCAGGAGGAACCAAGATGTAAGAAGCATGATTTGGAACCATTAATCAGTGGAAATGACCAGGAAGTTGAATAAATCTCATAGAGTTATGAGGAAGAAGCTATCCCACTTTCTATTCCAGTGATTCAAGATTAGCATTTCGACATATGGCAATATCTTCATGATTCTAATCAAACCAGGAGGAACCAAGATGTAAGAAGCATGATTTGGAACCATTAATCAGTGGAATGTGACCAGGAAGTTGAATAAATCTCATAGGAGTTATGAGGAAGAACCTATCCCACTTTCTATTCCAGTGATTCAAGATTAGCATTTCAGACATATGGCAATATCTTCATGATTCTAATCAAACCAGGAGGAACCAAGATGTAAGAAGCATGATTTGGAACGATTAATCAGTGGAATGTGACCAGGAAGTTGAATAAATCTCATAGGAGTTATGAGGAAGAACCTATCCCACTTTCTATTCCAGTGATTCAAGATTAGCCTGTTCAGACATATGGCAATATCTTCATGATTCTAATCAAACCAGGAGGAACCAAGATGTAAGAAGCATGATTTGGAACCATTAATCAGTGGAAAGTGACCAGGAAGTTGAATAAATCTCATAGGAGTTATGAGGAAGAACCTATCCCACTTTCTATTCCAGTGATTCAAGATTAGCCTGTTCAGACATATGGCAATATCTTCATGATTCTAATCAAACCAGGAGGAACCAAGATGTAAGAAGCATGATTTGGAACCATTAATCAGTGGAAGTGACCAGGAAGTTGAATAAATCTCATAGGAGTTATGAGGAAGAAGCTATCCCACTTTCTATTCCAGTGATTCAAGATTAGCATGTTCAGACATATGGCAATATCTTCATGATTCTAATCAAACCAGGAGGAACCAAGATGTAAGAAGCATGATTTGGAACGATTAATCAGTGGAAATTGACAGGAAGTTGAATAAATCTCATAGGAGTTATGAGGAAGAACATATCCCACTTTCTATTCCAGTGATTCAAGATTAGCCTGTTCGGACATATGGCAATATCTTCATGATTCTAATCAAACCAGGAGGAAACCAAGATGTAAGAAGCATGATTTGGAACCGATTAATCAGTGGAATGTGACCAGGAAGTTGAATAAATCTCATAGGAGTTATGAGGAAGAACCTATCCCACTTTCTATTCCAGTGATTCAGATTAGCCTGTTCGAACATATGGCAATATCTTCATGATTCTAATCAAACCAGGAGGAACCAAGATGTAAGAAGCATGATTTGGAACCATTAATCAGTGGAATGTGACCAGGAAGTTGAATAAATCTCATAGGAGTTATGAGGAAGAACCTATCCCACTTTCTATTCCAGTGATTCAAGATTAGCATGTTTCAGACATATGGCAATATCTTCATGATTCTAATCAAACCAGGAGGAACCAAGATGTAAGAAGCATGATTTGGAACCATTAATCAGTGGAATGTGACCAGGAAGTTGAATAAATCTCATAGGAGTTATGAGGAAGAACCTATCCCACTTTCTATTCCAGTGATTCAAGATTAGCATGTCAGACATATGGCAATATCTTCATGATTCTAATCAAACCAGGAGGAAACCAAGATGTAAGAAGCATGATTTGGAACGATTAATCAGTGGAATGTGACCAGGAAGTTGAATAAATCTCATAGGAGTTATGAGGAAGAACCTATCCCACTTTCTATTCCATTGATTCAAGATTAGCTTGTTCAGACATATGGCAATATCTTCATGATTCTAATCAAACCAGGAGGAACCAAGATGTAAGAAGCATGATTTGGAACGATTAATCAGTGGAATGTGACCAGGAAGTTGAATAAATCTCATAGGAGTTATGAGGAAGAACCTATCCCACTTTCTATTCCAGTGATTCAAGATTAGCCATTTCGGACATATGGCAATATCTTCATGATTCTAATCAAACCAGGAGGAACCAAGATGTAAGAAGCATGATTTGGAACCATTAATCAGTGGAAAGTGACCAGGAAGTTGAATAAATCTCATAGGAGTTATGAGGAAGAACCTATCCCACTTTCTATTCAGTGATTCAAGATTAGCATGTTCAGACATATGGCAATATCTTCATGATTCTAATCAAACCAGGAGGAACCAAGATGTAAGAAGCATGATTTGGAACCATTAATCAGTGGAAAGTGACCAGGAAGTTGAATAAATCTCATAGGAGTTATGAGGAAGAACCTATCCCACTTTCTATTCCAGTGATTCAAGATTAGCATGTTCAGACATATGGCAATATCTTCATGATTCTAATCAAACCAGGAGGAACCAAGATGTAAGAAGCATGATTTGGAACGATTAATCAGTGGAATGTGACCAGGAAGTTGAATAAATCTCATAGGAGTTATGAGGAAGAACCTATCCCACTTTTATTCAGTGATTCAGATTAGCCTTTTCAGACATATGGCAATATCTTCATGATTCTAATCAAACCAGGAGGAACCAACATGTAAGAAAGCATGATTTGGAACAATTAATCAGTGGAATATGACCAGGAAGTTGAATAAATCTCATAGGAGTTATGAGGAAAGAACCTATCCCACTTTCTATTCCAGTGATTCAAGAATTAGCATGTTCGGACATATGGCAATATCTTCATGATTCTAATCAAACCAGGAGGAACCAAGCATGTAAGAAGCATGATTTGGAACCATTATCAGTGGATAGTGACCAGGAAGTTGAATAAATCTCATAGGAGTTATGAGAAGAACCTATCCCATTTCTATTCCAGTGATTCAAGATTAGCCTGTTCAGACATATGGCAATATCTTCATGATTCTAATCAAACCAGGAGGAACCAAGATGTAAGAAGCATGATTTGGAACCATTAATCAGTGGAAAGTGACCAGGAAGTTGAATAAATCTCATAGGAGTTATGAGAAAGAACCTATCCCTACTTTCATATTCCAGTGATTCAAGATTAGCCTTTTCGGACATATGGCAATATCTTCATGATTCTAATCAAACCAGGAGGAACAAGATGTAAGAAGCATGATTTGAAACCTTAATCAGTGGAAATTGACCAGGAAGTTGAATAAATCTCATAGGAGTATGAGGAAGAACCTATCCCACTTTCTATTCCAGTGATTCAAGATTAGCATTTCGAACATATGGCAATATCTTCATGATTCTAATCAAACCAGGAGGAACCAAGATGTAAGAATCATGATTTGGAACCATTAATCAGTGGAATGTGACCAGGAAGTTGAATAAATCTCATAGGAGTTATGAGGAAGAACCTATCCCACTTTCTATTCCAGTGATTCAAGATTAGCCTTTTCAGACATATGGCAATATCTTCATGATTCTAATCAAACCAGGAGGAACCAAGATGTAAGAAGCATGATTTGGAACCATTAATCAGTGGAAAGTGACCAGGAAGTTGAATAAATCTC
Source organism: Moricandia arvensis (assembly GCA_905132765.1). NCBI lineage: Eukaryota > Viridiplantae > Streptophyta > Magnoliopsida > Brassicales > Brassicaceae > Moricandia > Moricandia arvensis. The sequence continues at coordinate 86,029 of CAJHQP010000861.1, forward strand.
ATAGGAGTTATGAGGAAGAAGCTAGCCCACTTTCTATTCCAGTGATTCAAGATTAGCATGTTCAGACATATGGCAATATCTTCATGATTCTAATCAAACCAGGAGGAACCAAGATGTAAGAAGCATGATTTGGAAACACTATTCATTGGATAGTGACCAGGAAGTTGAATAAAGCTCATAGGAGTTATGAGGAAGAACATATCCCAGTTTCTATTCCAGTGGTTCAAGATTAGCCTTTTCAGACATATGACAATATCTTCATGATTTCTAATCAAACCAGGGGAACCAAGTTTGTAAGAAGCATGATTTGCAACCATTAATCAGTGGAAAGTGACCAGGAAGTTGAATAAATCTCATAGGATTTACGAGGAAGAACCTATCCCACTTTCTATTCCAGTGATTCAAGATTAGCTTGTTCAGACATATGGCAATATCTTCATGATTCTAATCAAACCAGGAGGAACCAAGATGTAAGAAGCATGATTTGAACGATTAATCAGTGGAATGTGACCAGGAAGTTGAATAAATCTCATAGGAGTTATGAGGAAGAACCTATCCCACTTTCTATTCCAGTGATTCAAGATTAGCCTTTCGGAATATGGCAATATCTTCATGATTCTAATCAAACCCAGGAGGAACCAAGATGTAAGAAGCATGATTTGGAACCGATTAATCAGTGGATAATGACCAGGAAGTTGAATAAATCTCATAGGAGTTATGAGGAAGAACCTATCCCACTTTCTATTCCAGTGATTCAGATTAGCATTTCGGACATATGGCCAATATCTTCATGATTCTAATCAAACCAGGAGAATCAAGATGTAAGAAGCATGATTTGGAACCATTAATCAGTTGGAAAGTGACAGGAAGTTGAATAAATCTCATAGGAGTTATGAGAAAGAAGCTATCCCACTTTCTATTCCAGTGATTCAAGATTAGCATGTTCAGACATATGGCAATATCTTCATGATTCTAATCAAACCAGGAGGAACCAAGATGTAAGAAGCATGATTTGGAACATTAATCAGTGGATATGTACCAGGAAGTTGAATAAATCTCATAGGAGTTATGAGGAAGAACCTATCCCACTTTCTATTCCAGTGATTCAAGATTAGCATTTCGGACATATGGCAATATCTTCATGATTTCTAATCAAACCAGGAGGAACCAAGATGTAAGAAGCATGATTTGGAACGATTAATCAGTGGAATGTGACCAGGAAGTTGAATAAATCTCATAGGAGTTATGAGGAAGAACCTATCCCACTTTCTATTCCAGTGATTCAAGATTAGCCTGTTTCAGACATATGGCAATATCTTCATGATTCTAATCAAACCAGGAGGAACCAAGATGTAAGAAGCATGATTTGGAACCATTAATCAGTGGAATTGTGACCAGGAAGTTGAATAAATCTCATAGGAGTTATGAGGAAGAACCTATCCCACTTTCTATTCCAGTGATTCAAGATTAGCATGTTCAGACATATGGCAATATCTTCATGATTCTAATCAAACCAGGAGGAACCAAGATGTAAGAAGCATGATTTGGAACGATTAATCAGTGGAATGTGACCAGGAAGTTGAATAAATCTCATAGGAGTTATGAGGAAGAACCTATCCCACTTTCTATTCCAGTGATTCAAGATTAGCATGTTCAGACATATGGCAATATCTTCATGATTCTAATCAAAACCAGGAGGAACCAAGATGTAAGAAGCATGATTTGGAACCGATTATCAGTGGAATGTGACCAGGAAGTTGAATAAATCTCATAGGAGTTATGAGGAAAAACTACTCCACTTTCTATTCAGTGATTCAAGATTAGCATGTTCAGACATATGGCAATATCTTCATGATTCTAATCAAACCAGGAGGAACCAAGATGTAAGAAGCATGATTTGGAACGATTAATCAGTGGAATGTGACCAGGAAGTTGAATAAATCTCATAGGAGTTATGAGGAAGAACCTATCCCACTTTCTATTCCAGTGATTCAAGATTAGCATGTTCAGACATATGGGAATATCTTCATGATTCTAATCAAACCAGGAGGAACTCAAGATGTAAGAAGCATGATTTGGAACGATTAATCAATGGAATGTGACCAGGAAGTTGAATAAATCTCATAGGAGTTATGAGGAAGAACTATCCCACTTTCTATTCCAGTGATTCAAGATTAGCCCTTTTCGGACATATGGCAATATCTTCATGATTCTAATCAAACCAGGAGGAACCAAGATGTAAGAAGCATGATTTGGAACCATTAATCAGTGGAATGTGACCAGGAAGTTGAATAAATCTCATAGGAGTTATGAGGAAGAACCTATCCCACTTTCTATTCCAGTGATTCAGATTAGCCATGTTCGAACATATGGCAATATCTTCATGATTCTAATCAAACCAGGAGGAACCAGATGTAAGAAGCATGATTTTGGAACGATTAATCAGTGGAATGTGACCAGGGAAGTTTGAATAATCTCATAGGATTATGAGGAAGAAACATATCCCACTTTCTATTCCAGTGATTCAAGATTAGCATCTTCAGACATATGGCAATATCTTCATGATTCTAATCAAACCAGGAGGAACCAAGATGTAAGAAGCATGATTGGAAACCATTAATCAGTTGGAATGTGACAGGGAAGTGAATAAATCTCATAGGAGTTATGAGGAAGAAGTTATCCCACTTTCTATTCCAGTGATTCCAGATTAGCATATTCGACATATGGCAATATCTTCATGATTCTAATCAAACCAGGAGGAACCAAGATGTAAGAAGCATGATTTGGAAACATTATTCAGTGGAATGTGACAGGAAGTTGAATAAATCTCATAGGAGTTATGAGGAAGAACATATCCCACTTTCTATTCCAGTGATTCAAGATTAGCCGTTTTCGGACATATTGGCAATATCTTCATGATTCTAATCAAACCAGGAGGAAACCAAGATGTAAAGAAGCATGATTTGAACCATTAATCAGTGGAATGTGGCCAGGAAGTTGATTAAATCTCATAGGAGTTATGAGGAAGAACCTATACCCACTTTCTATTTCCAGTGATTCAAGATTAGCATTTCGGACATATGGCAATATCTTCATGATTCTAATCAAACCAGGAGGAACCAAGATGTAAGAAGCATGATTTGGAACCATTAATCAGTGGCATAGTGACCAGAAGTTGAATAAATCTCATAGGAGTTACAAGGAAGAACCGTATCCCACTTTCTATTCCAGTGATTCAAGTATTAGCATTTCAACATATGGCAATATCTTCATGATTCTAATCAAAACCAGGAGAACCAAGATGTAAGAAGCATGATTTGGAACCATTAATCAGTGGAATGTGACCAGGAAGTTGAATAAATCTCATAGGAGTTATGAAGAAGAACCTATCCCACTTTCTATTCCAGTGATTCAAGATTGGCCTTTTTGGACATATGGCAATATCTTCGTGATTCTAATAAAACCAGGAGGAACCAAGATGAAGAATCATGATATGGAACCATTATTTGCTGGAAATTGACCGGAGTTAATAACATCTCATAGGAGTTTATGAGGAAGAACCTATCCCACTTTCTAGGTCCAGTGATTCAAGATTTGCCGTTTCGGCCATATGGGAATATCTGGCATGATTCTAATCAAACCAGGGGAACCAAGTGTAAGAAGCATGATTTGGAACGATAATCAGTGGATTAGTGGACTAGGAAGTTGAATAAAGTTGCATAGGAGTTATGAGGAAGACCTATCCCCACTTTATATTTCCAGTGATTCAAGATTAGCCTTTTTCGGACATAATGGCATATCTTCATGATTCTAATCAAACCAGGAGGAACAAGATGTAAGAAGCATGATTTGAACCATTAATCAGTGGAAATTGACCAGGAAGTTGAATAAATCTCATAGGAGTTATGAGGAAGAACTATCCCACTTTCTATTCCAGTGATTCAAGATTAGCATGTTCGACATATGGCAATATCTTCATGATTCTAATCAAACCAGGAGGGAACCAAGATGTAAGAAGCATGATTTGGAACCATTAATCAGTGGAAAGTGACCAGGAAGTTGAATAAATCTCATAGGAGTTATGAGGAAGAACTATCCCACTTTCTATTCCAGTGATTCAAGATTAGCCTTTTCGAACATATTGGCAATATCTTCATGATTCTAATCAAACCAGGAGGAACCAAGATGTAAGAAGCATGATTTGGAACCATTAATCAGTGGAAAGTGACCAGGAAGTTGAATAAATCTCATAGGAGTTATGAGAAGAACCTATCCCACTTTTATTCCAGTGATTCAAGATTAGCCTTTTCGGACATATGGCAATATCTTCATGATTCTAATCAAACCAGGAAGAAACAAGATGTAAGAAGCATGATATGAAACCATTAATTAGTGGACAATCACTAGGAAGTTGAATAAATCTATAGGAGTTTAAACGGAAGAAGTTATCCCACTTTCTATTCCAGTGCATTCCTGATTAGCCTATTCGAACATATGACAATTATCTTTATGATTCTAATCATACCAGGAGGAACCAAGATGTAAGAATAATGATTTGGAACGATTAATCAGTGTAATGTGACCAGGAAGTTGAATACATCTCATAGGATTTATGAGGAAGAACCTATCTCACTTTTTATTCTCAGTGATTCAGATTAGCCTTTTTCAGACATATGGCAATATCTTCTTGATTCTAATCAAACCAGGAGGACCAACATGTAAGAAACATGATTTGGAACCAATTTAATCAGTGGAATTGACCAGGAAGTTGAATAATCTCATAGGAGTTATGAGGAAGAAGCTAGCCCACTTTCTATTCCAGTGATTCAAGATTAGCATGTTCAGACATATGGCAATATCTTCATGATTCTAATCAAACCAGGAGGAACCAACATGTAAGAAGCATGATTTGGAACAATTATTCATTGGATAGTTACCAGGAAGTTGAGCAAATCACATAGGGTTATGAGGAAGAACCTATCCCAGTTTCTATACCAATGATTCAAGATTAGCCTTTTCAGACATATAACAATATCTTCATGTTCTAATCAAACCAGGGGGAACCAATTTGTAAGAAGCATGATTTGCAACCATTAATCAGTGTAAAGTGACCAGGAAGGTTAATTAATCTCATTGGGAGTTATGAGGAAGAACCTATCCTAGTTTATATTCCACTGATTCAAGATTAGCCTTTTCGGACATATGGCAATATCTTCATGATTCTAATCAAACCAGGATGAAAAAGCTGCAAGAAGCATGATATGGAACCATTAATTAGTGGAAAATCACCAGGAAGTTGAATAAATCTCATACGAGTTAAAGGAAGAAGTTATCCCACTTTCTATTCCAGTGATTCCTGATTAGCATATTCAAACATATGGCAATATCTTCATGATTCTAATCAAACCAGGAGGAACCAAGATGTAAGAAGCATGATTTGGAACGATTAATCAGTGGAATGTGACCAGGAAGTTGAATAAATCTCATAGGAGTTATGAGGGAAGAACCTATCCCACTTTCTATTCCAGTGATTCAAGATTAGCATGTTCAGACATATGGAAATATCTTCATGATTCTAATCAAACCAGGGGAAACCAAGTGTAAGAAGCATGATTTGGAAACATTAATCAGTGGAAAGTGACCAAGAAGTTGAATAATTATCATAGGAGTTATAAGGAAGAACCTAGCCCACTTTTTATTCCAGTGATTCAAGATTAGCCGTTTCAGACATATGGAAATATCTTCATGATTCTAATCAAACCAGGAGGAACCAAGATGTAAGAAGCATGATTTGGAACCATTAATCAGTAGAAAGTGACCAGGAAGTTGAATAAATCTCATAGGAGTTATGAGGAAGAACCTATCCCACTTTCTATTCCAGTGATTCAAGATTAGCACTGTTCGGACATATGGCAATATCTTCATGATTCTAATCAAACCAGGAGGAACAAGATGTAAGAAGCATGATTTGGAACCATTAATCAGTGGAAAGTGACCAGGAAGTTGAATAAATCTCATAGGAGTTATGAGGAAGAACTATCCCACTTTTATTCCAGTGATTCAAGATTAGCCTGTTCAGACATATGGCAATATCTTCATGATTCTAATCAAACCAGGAGGAACCAAGATGTAAGAAGCATGATTTTGGAACCATTAATCAGTGGAAAGTGACCAGGAAGTTGAATAAATCTCATAGGAGTTATGAGGAAGAACCTATCCCACTTTCTATTCCAGTGATTCAAGATTAGCATGTTCGGACATATGGCAATATCTTCATGATTCTAATCAAACCAGGAGGAACCAAGATGTAAGAAGCATGATTTGGAACCATTAATCAGTGGAAAGTGACCAGGAAGTTGAATAAATCTCATAGGAGTTATGAGGAAGAACTATCCCACTTTCTATTCCAGTGATTCAAGATTAGCCTGTTCAGACATATGGCAATATCTTCATGATTCTAATCAAACCAGGAGGAACCAAGATGTAAGAAGCATGATTTGGAACGATTAATCAGTGGAATGTGACCAGGAAGTTGAATAAATATCATAGGATTATGAGGAAGAACCTATCCCACTTTCTATTCCAGTGATTCAAGATTAGCATGTTCGAACATATGGCAATATCTTCATGATTCTAATCAAACCAGGAGGAACCAAGATGTAAGAAGCATGATTTGGAACCATTAATCAGTGGAATGTGACCAGGAAGTTGAATAAATCTCATAGGAGTTATGAGGAAGAACCTATCCCACTTTCTATTCCAGTGATTCAAGATTAGCATGTTCGAACATATGGCAATATCTTCATGATTCTAATCAAACCAGGAGGAACCAAGATGTAAGAAGCATGATTTGGAACCATTAATCAGTGGAATGTGACCAGGAAGTTGAATAAATCTCATAGGAGTTATGAGGAAGAACCTATCCCACTTTCTATTCCAGTGATTCAAGATTAGCATGTTCAGACATATTGGCAATATCTTCATGATTCTAATCAAACCAGGAGGAACAAGATGTAAGAAGCATGATTTGGAACCATTAATCAGTGGAAGTGACAGGAAGTTGAATAAATCTCATAGGAGTTATGAGGAAGAACCTATCCCACTTTCTATTCCAGTGATTCAAGATTAGCATGTTCGGACATATGGAATATCTTCATGATTCTAATCAAACCAGGAGGAACCAAGATGTAGAAGCATGATTTGGAACATTAATCAGTGGAAAGTGACCAGGAAGTTGAATAAATCTCATAGGAGTTATGAGGAAGAACAATCCCACTTCTATTCCAGTGATTCAGATTAGCATGTTCAGACATATGGCAATATCTTCATGATTCTAATCAAACCAGGAGGAACAAGATGTAAGAAGCATGATTTGGAACCATTAATCAGTGGAAAGTGACCAGGAAGTTGAATAAATCTCATAGGAGTTATGAGGAAGAACCTATCCCACTTTTTATTCCAGTGATTCAAGATTAGCCGTTTCAGACATATGGCAATATCTTCATGATTCTAATCAAACCAGGAGGAACCAAGATGTAAGAAGCATGATTTGGAACCATTAATCAGTGGAAAGTGACCAGGAAGTTGAATAAATCTCATAGGAGTTATGAGGAAGAAGCTATCCCACTTTCTATTTCCAGTGATTCAAGATTAGCATGTTCAGACATATGGCAATATCTTCATGATTCTAATCAAACCAGGAGGAACCAAGATGTAAGAAGCATGATTTGGAACCATTAATCAGTGGAATGTGACCAGGAAGTTGAATAAATCTCATAGGAGTTATGAGGAAGAACTATCCCACTTTCTATTCCAGTGATTCAAGATTAGCATGTTCAGACATATGGCAATATCTTCATGATTCTAATCAAACCAGGAGGAACCAAGATGTAAGAAGCATGATTTGGAACCATTAATCAGTGGAAAGTGACCAGGAAGTTGAATAAATCTCATAGGAGTTATGAGGAAGAACCTATCCCACTTTCTATTCCAGTGATTCAAGATTAGCCTTTTCGGACATATGGCAATATCTTCATGATTCTAATCAAACCAGGAGGAACCAAGATGTAAGAAGCATGATTTGGAACCATTAATCAGTGGAAAGTGACCAGGAAGTTGAATAAATCTCATAGGAGTTATGAGGAAGAACCTATCCCACTTTCTATTCCAGTGATTCAAGATTAGCTTTTCGGACATATGGCAATATCTTCATGATTCTAATCAAACCAGGAGGAACCAAGATGTAAGAAGCATGATTTGGAACCATTAATCAGTGGAAAGTGACCAGGAAGTTGAATAAATCTCATAGGAGTTATGAGGAAGAAGCTATCCCACTTTCTATTCCAGTGATTCAAGATTAGCATGTTCAGACATATGGCAATATCTTCATGATTCTAATCAAACCAGGAGGAACCAAGATGTAAGAAGCCATGATTTGGAACCATTAATTCAGTGGAAAGTGACCAGAAGTTGAATAAATCTCATTAGGAGTTATGAGGAAGGAACCTATCCCCAACTTCTATTCCAGTGATTTCAAGATTAGCCTTTTCGGACATATGCAATATCTTTCATGATCTAATCAAACCAGGGAGGAACGAAGATGTAAGAAGCATGATTTTGGAACGATTAATCAGTGGAATGTGACCAGAAGGTTGAATAAATCTCATTAGGAGTTATGAGGAAGAACATATCCCAACTTTTTATTCCAGGATTCAAGATTAGCATGTTCAGTGAACATATTGGAATATCTTATGATTCTAAATCAAAACCAGAGGAACCAATGTAAGAAGCATGATTGAACGATTTAATTCAGTGGAATGGACCAGGAAGTTGAAATAAACCTCATAGAAGTTATGAGGATGAAAAGTTATCCACTTTCTATTCCAGTGATTCCTGATTAGCATATTCGAACATATGGCAATATCTTCATGATTCTAATCATACCAGGAGGAACCAAGATGTAAGAATCATGATTTGGAACGATTAATCAGTGTAATGTGACCAGGAAGTTGAATACATCTCATAGGATTTATGAGGAAGAACCTATCTCACTTTTTATTCCAGTGATTCCAGATTAGCCTTTTCAGACATATGGCAATATCTTCTTGATTCTAATCAAACCAGGAGGAACCAACATGTAAGAAGCATGACTTGGAATTATTAATCAGTGGAATGTGACCAGGAAGTTCAATAAATCTCATAGGAGTTATGCGGAAGAAGCTATCCCACTTTCTATTCAAATGATTCAAGATTAGCATGTTCAGACATATGGCAGAATCTTCATGATTCGAATCAAACCAGGGGAAACCAAGTCGTAAGAAGCATGATTTGGAAACATTAATCAGTGGAAAGTGACCAAGAAGTTGAATAATTATCATAGGAGTTATAAGGAAGAACCTAGCCCACTTTTTATTCCAATGATTCAAGATTCGCACGGTCGGACATATGGGAATTTCTTCATGATTTAATCAAACCAGGAGGAACCAACATGTAAGAAACATGATTTGGAACGATTATTCAGTGGATATTGACCAGGAAGTTGAATAAATCTCATAGAAGTTATGACGAAGAAGCTATCCCACTTTCTATTCCATTAGTTCAAGATTAGCATGTTCAGACATATGGCATTATCTTCATGATTCTAATCAAAACAGGAGGAACCGACATGTAAGAAACATGATTTGGAACAATTTATCAGTGGAATATGACCAGGAAGTTGAATAAATCTCATAGGATTTATGAGGAAGAAGCTAGCCTACTTTCTATTCCGGTGATTCAAGATTAGCATGTTCAGACATATGGCAATATCTTCATGATTCTAATCAAACCAGGAGGAACCAACATGTGAGAAGCATGATTATGGAACCATCTATTGTATGGGACAATCACGCAGGAAGTTGAATAAAATCTCATAGGAGTTAAAGTGAAGGAGATTATCCCACTTTCGATTCCAGGATTCCAGATTAGCATTTTCGAACATATTGGGCAATATCTTCATGTTCTAATCAAGACCAGGACGGGAACCAAGATTGTAAGAAGCATGATTTGGAAAATTAATCAGTGTAATGGTGACCAGGAAGTTCAATTACATCTCATAGGATTTATGAGGAAGAACCATATCCTCACTTTATAGTTCCAGTGATTCCAAGATAGCCTTTTCGGACATAATGGCCAATATCTTCATGATCTCTAATCAAAACCAGGAGGAACCAAAACATGTAAGAAACATGATGTAGGAACAATTTATCAGTGGAATATGTCCAGAAGTGGAATAAATCTCATAGGAAGTTATGAGGAAGAAGCTAGCCACTTTCTATTCCAGTGATTTGAAATTAGCAATGTCGGACATATGAACAATATCTTCATGATTCTAATCATACCAGGAGGAACCAAGATGTAAGAAGCATGATTTGGAACGATTAATCAGTGTAATGTGACCAGGAAGTTGAATACATCTCATAGGATTTATGAGGAAGAACCTATCTCACTTTCTATTCCAGTGATTCCAAATTAGTCTTTTCAGACATATGACAATATCTTCATGATTCTAATCAAACCAGGAGGAACCAACATGTAAGAAACATGATTTGGAACAATTTATCAGTGGAATATGACCAGGAAGTTGAATAAATCTCATAGGAGTTATGAGGAAGAAGCTAGCCCACTTTCTATTCCAGTGATTGAAAATTAGCATGTTCAGACATATGATAATATCTTCATGAATCTAATTAAACCAGGAGGAACCAACATATAAGAAGCATGATTTGGAACAATTATTCATTGGATAGTGAACAGGAAGTTCAGTAAATCACATAGGGGTTATGAGGAAGAACCTATCCCAGTTTCTATTCCAGTGATTCAAGATTAGCCTTTTCAGACATATAACAATATCTTCATGTTTCTAATCAAACCAGGGGGAACCAATTTGTAAGAAGCATGATTTGCAACCATTAATCAGTGTAAAGTGAGCAGGAAGGTTAATTAATCTCATTGGGAGTTATGAGGAAGAACCTATCCTAGTTTATATTCCACTGATTCAAGATTAGCCTTTTCGGGCATATGGCAATATCTTCATGATTCTAATCAAACCAGGAGGAACCCAACATGTAAGAAGCATGATTTGGAAAAATTATTCATTGGATAGTGACCAGGAAGTTGAGGAAGGATCATAGGAATTATGAGGAAGAACCTATCCCAGTTTCTATTCCAGTGATTCAAGATTAGCCTTTTCAGACATATAACAATATATTCATGTTTCTAATCAAACCAGGGGGAACCAATTTGTAAGAAACATGATTTGCAACCATTAATCAGTGGAAAGTGACCAGGAAGTTGAATTAATCTCATAGGATTTACGAGGAAGAACCTATCCTAGTTTATATTCCACTGATTCAAGATTAGCTTTTTCGGACATATGGAAATATCTTCATGATTCTAATCAAACTAGGATGAAAAATATGCAAGAAGCATGATATGAAACCATTAATTAGTGGACAATCACTAGGAAGTTGAATAAATCTCATAGGAGTTAAAAGGAAGAAGTTATCCCACTTTCTATTCCAGTGATTCCTGATTAGCATATTCGAACATATGGCAATATCTTCATGATTCTAATCATACCAGGAGGAACCAAGATGTAAGAAGCATGATTTGGAACGATTAATCAGTGTAATGTGACCAGGAAGTTGAATACATCTCATAGGATTTATGAGGAAGAACTTATCTCACTTTCTATACCAGTGATTCCAGATTAGCCTTTTCAGACATATGGCAATATCTTCATGATTCTAATCAAACCAGGAGGAACCAACATGTAAGAAACCTGATTTGGAACAATTTATTAATGGAATATGACCAGGAAGTTGAATAAATCTCATAGGAGTTATGAGGAAGAAGCTAGCCCACTTTCTATTCCAGTGATTGAAAATTAGCATGTTCAGACATATGACAATATCTTCATGATTCTAATCAAACCAGGAGGAACCAACATATAAGAAGCATGATTTGGAACAATTATTCATTGGATAGTGAACAGGAAGTTGAGTAAATCACATAGGGGTTATGAGGAAGCCCCTATCCCAGTTTCTATTCCAGTGATTCAAGATTAGCCTTTTCAGACATATAACAATATCTTCATGTTTCTAATCAAACCAGGGGGAACCAATTTGTAAGAAGCATGATTTGCAACCATTAATCAGTGTAAAGTGACCAGGAAGGTTAATTAATCTCATTGGGAGTTATGAGGAAGAACCTATCCTAGTTTATATTCACTGATTCAAGATTAGCCTTTTCGGACATATGGCAATATCTTCATGATTCTAATCAAACCAGGATGAAAAAGCTGCAAGAAGCATGATATGGAACCATTAATTAGTGGACAATCACCAGGAAGTTGAATAAATCTCATAGGAGTTAAAAGGAAGAAGTTATCCCACTTTCTATTCTTGTGATTCCTGATTAGCATATTCGAACATATGGCAATATCTTCATGTTTCTAATCAAACCAGGGGGAACCAATTTGTAAGAAGCATGATTTACAACCATTAATCAGTGGAAAGTGACCAGTAAGTTGAATTAATTTCATAGGATTTACGAGGAAGAACCTATCCTAGTTTATATTCCACTGATTCAAGATTAGTTTTTTCGGACATATGGAAATATCTTCATGATTCTAATCAAAATAGGATGAAAAATATGCAAGAAGCATGATATGAAACCATTAATTAGTGGACAATCACTAGGAAGTTGAATAAATCTCATAGGAGTTAAAAGGAAGAAGTTATCCCACTTTCTATTCCAGTGATTCCTGATTAGCATATTCGAACATATGGCAATATCTTCATGATTCTAATCATACCAGGAGGAACCAAGATATAAGAAGCATGATTTGGAACGATTAATCAGTGTAATGTGACCAGGAAGTTGAATACATCTCATAGGATTTATGAGGAAGAACTTATCTCACTTTCTATACCAGTGATTCCAGATTAGCCTTTTCAAACATATGGCAATATCTTCATGATTCTAATCAAACCAGGAGGAACCAACATGTAAGAAACCTGATTTGGAACAATTTATCAATGGAATATGACCAGGAAGTTGAATAAATCTCATAGGAGTTATGAGGAAGAAGCTAGCCCACTTTCTATTCCAGTGATTGAAAATTAGCATGTTCAGACATATGACAATATCTTCATGATTCTAATCAAACTAGGAGGAACCAACATATAAGAAGCATGATTTGGAACAATTATTCATTGGATAGTGAACAGGAAGTTGAGTAAATCACATAGGGGTTATGAGGAAGAACCTATCCCAGTTTCTATTCCAGTGATTCAAGATTAGCCTTTTCAGACATATAACAATATATTTCATGTTTCTAATCAAACCAGAGGGAACCAATTTGTAAGAAGCATGATTTTCAACCATTAATCAGTGAAAGTGACCAGGAAGTTGAATTAATCTCATAGGATTTATGAGGAAGAACCTATCCTAGTTTATATTCCACTGATTCAAGATTAGCCTTTTCGGACATATGGCAATATCTTTATGATTCTAATCAAACCGTGATGAAAAAGATGCAAGAAGCATGATATGGAACCATTAATTAGTGGACAATCACCAGGAAGTTGAATAAATCTCATAGGAGTTGAAAGGAAGAAGCTATCCCAATTTTTATTCCAGTGGTTCAAGATTAGCATGTTTAGACATATGGCATTATCTTCATGACTCTAATCAAACCAGGAGGAACCAAGATGTAAGAAGCATGATATGGAATAATTAATCAGTGGAATGTGACCAGGAAGTTGAATATATCTCATAGGATTTATGAGGAAGAACCTATCTCACTTTCTATTCTAGTGATTCATGATTAGCCTTTTCAGACTTATGGCAATATCCTCATGATTCTAATCAAACCAGGATGAAAAAGATGCAAGAAGCATGATATGGAACCATTATTTAGTGGACAATCACTAGGAAGTTGAATAAATCTCATTGGAGTTAAAAGGAAGAAGTTATCCCACTTTCTATTCCAGTGATTCCTGATTAGCATATTCGAACATATGGCAATATCTTCATGATTCTAATCATACCAGGAGGAACCAAGATATAAGAAGCATGATTTGGAACGATTAATCAGTGTAATGTGACCAGGAAGTTGAATACATCTCATAGGATTTATGAGGAAGAACCTATCTCACTTTCTATACCAGTGATTCCAGATTAGCCTTTTCAGACATATGGCAATATCTTCATGATTCTAATCAAACAAGGAGGAACCAACATGTAAGAAACATGATTTGGAACAATTTATCAGTGGAATATGACCAGGAAGTTGAATAAATCTCATAGGAGTTATGAGGAAGAAGCTAGCCCACTTTCTATTCCAGTGATTGAAAATTAGCATGTTCAGACATATGACAATATCTTCATGATTCTAATCAAACCAGGAGGAACCAACATATAAGAAGCATGATTTGGAACAATTATTCATTGGATAGTGAACAGGAAGTTGAGTAAATCACATAGGGGTTATGAGGAAGAACCTATCCCAGTTTCTATTCCAGTGATTCAAGATTAGCCTTTTCAGACATATAACAATATATTCATGTTTCTAATCAAACCAGGGGGAACCAATTTGTAAGAAACATGATTTGCAACCATTAATCAGTGGAAAGTGACCAGGAAGTTGAATTAGTCTCATAGGATTTATGAGGAAGAACCTATCCTAGTTTATATTCCACTGATTCAAGATTAGCCTTTCAGGACATATGGCAATATCTTTATGATTCTAATCAAATCGGGAGGAACCAAGATGTAAGAAACATGATTTGGAACGATTAATCAGTGGAATGTGACCCGGAAGTTGAATAAATCTCATAGGAGTTATGACGAAGAAGCTATCCCACTTTCTATTCTAGTGATTCACGATTAAAATGTTTAGACATATGGCAATATCTTCATGATTCTAATCAAACCAGGAGTAACCAACATGTAAGAAACATGATTTGGAACAATTAATCAGTGGAATGTGACCAAGAAGTTGAATAAATCTCATAGGAGGTATGAGGAAGAAGTTAGCCCACTTTCTATTCTAGTGATTCAAGATTAGCATGTTCAGACATATGGCAATATCTTCTTGATTCTAATCAAACCAGGAGGAACCAACATGTAAGAAACATGATTTGGAACAATTAATCAGTGGAATGTGACCAGGAAGTTGAATAAATCTCATAGGAGTTATGAGGAAGAACCTAGCCCATTTTCTATTCCAGTGATTCAAGATTAGCATGTTCAGACATATGGCAATATCTTCATGATTCAAACCAGGAGGAACCAACATGTAAGAAGCCTGATTTGGAAAAATTATTCATTGAATAGTGACCAGGAAGTTGAATAAAGCTAATAGGAGTTATGACGAACAACATATCCCAGTTTCTATTCCAGTGATTCAAGATTAGCCTTTTCAGACATATGACAATATCTTCATGTTTTTAATCAAACCAGGGGGAACCAATTTCTAAGAAGCATGATTTACAACCATTAATCATTGGAAAGTGACCAGGAAGTTGAATTAATCTCATAGGATTTATGAGGAAGAACCTATCCAAGTTTATATTCCACTGATTCAAGATTAACCTTTTCGGACATATGGCAATATCTTTTGATTCTAATCAAACAAGGATGAAAAAGATGCAAGAAGCATGATATGGAACCATTAATTAGTGGACAATCACCAGGAAGTTGAATAAATCTCATTGGAGTTAAAAGGAAGAAGTTATCCCACTTTCTATTCCAATAATTCCTGATTAGCATATTCGAACATATGACAATATCTTCATGATTCTAAGCCAACCGAGAGGAACCAAGATGTAAGACGCATGATCTGGAACGATTAATCAGTGGAATGTGACCCGGAAGTTGAATAAATCTCATAGTAGTTATGAAGAAGAAACTATCCCACTTTCTATTCTAGTGATTCTAGATTAGCATGTTTAGACATATGGCAATATCTTCATGATTCTAATCAAACCAGGAGTAACCAACATGTAAGAAGCATGATTTGGAACAATTAATTAGTGGAATGTGACCAAGAAGTTGAATAACTCTCATAGGAGTTATGAGGAAGAACATATCCCATTTTCTATTCCAGTGATTCAAGATTAGCCTTTTCAGACATATGACAATATCTTCATGTTTCTAATCAAACCAGAGGGAACCAATTTGTAAGAAGCATGATTTGCAACCATTTAATCAGTGGAATGTGACCAAGAAGTTGAATAAATCTCATAGGAGTTATGAGAAAGAAGTTAGCCCACTTTCTATTCTAGTGATTCAAGATTAGCATGTTCAGACATATGGCAATATCTTCTTGATTCTAATCAAACCAGGAGGAACCAACATGTAAGAAACATGATTTGGAACAATTAATCAGTGGAATGTGACCAGGAAGTTTAATAAATCTCATAGGAGTTATGAGGAAGAACCTAGCTCACTTTCTATTCCAGTGATTCAAGATTAGCATATTCAAACATATGGCAATA
This sequence comes from Moricandia arvensis, assembly GCA_905132765.1. Classification (NCBI taxonomy): domain Eukaryota; kingdom Viridiplantae; phylum Streptophyta; class Magnoliopsida; order Brassicales; family Brassicaceae; genus Moricandia; species Moricandia arvensis. The sequence continues at coordinate 102,573 of CAJHQP010000861.1, forward strand.
TCTTCATGATTCTAATCAAACCAGGAGGAACGAAGATGTAAGAAGCATGATTTGGAAATATTAATCAGTGGAATATGACCAGGAAGTTGAATAAATCTCATAAGAGTTATGAGGAAGAACCTATCCCACTTTATATTCCAGTGATTCAAGATTAGCCTTTTCGGACATATGGCAATATCTTCATGATTCTAATCAACCCAGGAGGAACCAAGATGTAAGAAGCATGATATGGAACGATTAATCTGTAGAATATGACGAGGAAGTTGAATACATCTCATAGGATTTATGAGGAAGAACCTATCTCACTTTCTATTCCAGTGATTCAAAATTAGCCTTTTCAGACATATGGCAATATCTTCATGATTCTAATCAAACCAGGAGGACCAACATGTAAGAAGCATGATTTGGAAAAAATATTCATTGGATAGTGACCAGGAAGTTGAATAAAGATTATAGGAGTTATGAGGAAGAACTTATCCCAATTTCTATTCCAGTGATTCAAGATTAGCCGACATATGACAATATCTTCATGTTTCTAAAAAAACCAGGGGGAACCAATTTTTAAGAAGCATTATTTGCAACAATTAATCAGTGGAAAGTGACCAGGAAGTTGAATTAATCATATAGGATTTATGAGGAAGAACCTATCCTAGTTTATATTCCAGTCATTCAAGATTAGCTTTTTCGGACATATGGCAATATCTTCATGATTCTAATCAACCCAGGAGGAACCAAGATGTAAGAAGCATGATATGGAACGATTAATCAGTAGAATATGACGAGGAAGTTGAATACATCTCATAGGATTTATGAGGAAGAACCTATCTCACTTTCTATTCCAGTGATTCAAGATTAGCCTTTTCGGGCATATGGCAATATCTACATGATTCTAATCTAACCAGGAGGAGCCAAGATGTAAGAAGCATGATATGGAACCATTAATTAGTGTACAATAACCAGGAAGTTGAATAAATCTCATAGGAGGTAAAAGGAAGAAGTTATCCCACTTCTATTACAGTGATTCTTGATCAGCATATTCGAACAGTGTTCATTAATTAGTGTACCATAACCAGGAAGTTGAATACATCTCATAGGATTTATGAGGAAGAACCTATCTCACTTTCTATTCCAGTGATTCCAGATTAGCCTTTTCAGACATATGGCAATATCTTCATGATTCTAATCAAACCAGGAGGAACCAACATGTAAGAAACCTGATTTGGAACAATTTATCAATGGAATATGACCAGGAAGTTGAATAAATCTCATAGGAGTTATGAGGAAGAAGCTAGCCCACTTTCTATTCCAGTGATTGAAAATTAGCATGTTCAGACATATGACAATATCTTCATGATTCTAATCAAACCAGGAGGAACCAACATATAAGAAGCATGATTTGGAACAATTATTCATTGGATAGTGAACAGGAAGTTGAGTAAATCACATAGGGGTTATGAGGAAGAACCTATCCCAGTTTCTATTCCAGTGATTCAAGATTAGCCTTTTCAGACATATAACAATATATTCATGTTTCTAATCAAACCAGGGGGAACCAATTTGTAAGAAGCATGATTTTCAACCATTAATCAGTGGAAAGTGACCAGGAAGTTGAATTAATCTCATAGGATTTATGAGGAAGAACCTATCCTAGTTTATATTCCACTGATTCAAGATTAGCCTTTTCGGACATATGGCAATATCTTTATGATTCTAATCAAACCATGATGAAAAAGATGCAAGAAGCATGATATGGAACCATTAATTAGTGGACAATCACCAGGAAGTTGAATAAATCTCATAGGAGTTGAAAGGAAGAAGCTATCCCAATTTTTATTCCAGTGGTTCAAGATTAGCATGTTTAGACATATGGCATTATCTTCATGACTCTAATCAAACCAGGAGGAACCAAGATGTAAGAAGCATGATATGGAATAATTAATCAGTGGAATGTGACCAGGAAGTTGAATATATCTCATAGGATTTATGAGGAAGAACCTATCTCACTTTCTATTCCAGTGATTCAAGATTAGCCTTTTCAGACTTATGGCAATATCTTCATGATTCTAATCAATCCAGGATGAAAAAGATGCAAGAAGCATGATATGGAACCATTATTTAGTGGACAATCACTAGGAAGTTGAATAAATCTCATTGGAGTTAAAAGGAAGAAGTTATCCCACTTTCTATTCCAGTGATTCCTGATTAGCATATTCGAACATATGGCAATATCTTCATGATTCTAATCATACCAGGAGGAACCAAGATATAAGAAGCATGATTTGGAACGATTAATCAGTGTAATGTGACCAGGAAGTTGAATACATCTCATAGGATTTATGAGGAAGAACCTATCTCACTTTCTATACCAGTGATTCCAGATTAGCCTTTTCAGACATATGGCAATATCTTCATGATTCTAATCAAACCAGGAGGAACCAACATGTAAGAAACATGATTTGGAACAATTTATCAGTGGAATATGACCAGGAAGTTGAATAAATCTCATAGGAGTTATGAGGAAGAAGCTAGCCCACTTTCTATTCCAGTGATTGAAAATTAGCATGTTCAGACATATGACAATATCTTCATGATTCTAATCAAACCAGGAGGAACCAACATATAAGAAGCATGATTTGGAACAATTATTCATTGGATAGTGAACAGGAAGTTGAGTAAATCACATAGGGGTTATGAGGAAGAACCTATCCCAGTTTCTATTCCAGTGATTCAAGATTAGCCTTTTCAGACATATAACAATATATTCATGTTTCTAATCAAACCAGGGGGAACCAATTTGTAAGAAGCATGATTTTCAACCATTAATCAGTGGAAAGTGACCAGGAAGTTGAATTAATCTCATAGGATTTATGAGGAAGAACCTATCCTAGTTTATATTCCACTGATTCAAGATTAGCCTTTTCGGACATATGGCAATATCTTTATGATTCTAATCAAACCATGATGAAAAAGATGCAAGAAGCATGATATGGAACCATTAATTAGTGGACAATCACCAGGAAGTTGAATAAATCTCATAGGAGTTGAAAGGAAGAAGCTATCCCAATTTTTATTCCAGTGGTTCAAGATTAGCATGTTTAGACATATGGCATTATCTTCATGACTCTAATCAAACCAGGAGGAACCAAGATGTAAGAAGCATGATATGGAATAATTAATCAGTGGAATGTGACCAGGAAGTTGAATATATCTCATAGGATTTATGAGGAAGAACCTATCTCACTTTCTATTCCAGTGATTCAAGATTAGCCTTTTCAGACTTATGGCAATATCTTCATGATTCTAATCAATCCAGGATGAAAAAGATGCAAGAAGCATGATATGGAACCATTATTTAGTGGACAATCACTAGGAAGTTGAATAAATCTCATTGGAGTTAAAAGGAAGAAGTTATCCCACTTTCTATTCCAGTGATTCCTGATTAGCATATTCGAACATATGGCAATATCTTCATGATTCTAATCATACCAGGAGGAACCAAGATATAAGAAGCATGATTTGGAACGATTAATCAGTGTAATGTGACCAGGAAGTTGAATACATCTCATAGGATTTATGAGGAAGAACCTATCTCACTTTCTATACCAGTGATTCCAGATTAGCCTTTTCAGACATATGGCAATATCTTCATGATTCTAATCAAACCAGGAGGAACCAACATGTAAGAAACATGATTTGGAACAATTTATCAGTGGAATATGACCAGGAAGTTGAATAAATCTCATAGGAGTTATGAGGAAGAAGCTAGCCCACTTTCTATTCCAGTGATTGAAAATTAGCATGTTCAGACATATGACAATATCTTCATGATTCTAATCAAACCAGGAGGAACCAACATATAAGAAGCATGATTTGGAACAATTATTCATTGGATAGTGAACAGGAAGTTGAGTAAATCACATAGGGGTTATGAGGAAGAACCTATCCCAGTTTCTATTCCAGTGATTCAAGATTAGCCTTTTCAGACATATAACAATATATTCATGTTTCTAATCAAACCAGGGGGAACCAATTTGTAAGAAGCATGATTTTCAACCATTAATCAGTGGAAAGTGACCAGGAAGTTGAATTAATCTCATAGGATTTATGAGGAAGAACCTATCCTAGTTTATATTCCACTGATTCAAGATTAGCCTTTTCGGACATATGGCAATATCTTTATGATTCTAATCAAACCATGATGAAAAAGATGCAAGAAGCATGATATGGAACCATTAATTAGTGGACAATCACCAGGAAGTTGAATAAATCTCATAGGAGTTGAAAGGAAGAAGCTATCCCAATTTTTATTCCAGTGGTTCAAGATTAGCATGTTTAGACATATGGCATTATCTTCATGACTCTAATCAAACCAGGAGGAACCAAGATGTAAGAAGCATGATATGGAATGATTAATCAGTGGAATGTGACCAGGAAGTTGAATATATCTCATAGGATTTATGAGGAAGAACCTATCTCACTTTCTATTCCAGTGATTCAAGATTAGCCTTTTCAGACTTATGGCAATATCTTCATGATTCTAATCAAACCAGGATGAAAAAGATGCAAGAAGCATGATATGGAACCATTATTTAGTGGACAATCACTAGGAAGTTGAATAAATCTCAATTGAGTTAAAAGGAAGAAGTTATCCCACTTTCTATTCCAGTGATTCCTGATTAGCATATTCGAACATATGGCAATATCTTCATGATTCTAATCAAACCGGGAGGAACCAAGATGTAAAAAGCATGATTTGGAACAACTAATCAGTGGAATGTGACCAGGAAGTTGAATAAATTTCATAGGAGTTATGAGGAAGAAACTATCCCACTTTCTATTATAGTGATTCCAGATTAGCATGTTCAGACATATGGCAATATCTTCATGATTCTAATCTAACCAGGAGGAACCAAGATGTAAGAAGCATGATATGGAACCATTAATTAGTGTACAATAACCAGGAAGTTGAATAAATCTCATACGAGGTAAAAGGAAGAAGTTATCCCACTTCTATTACAGTGATTCTTGATCAGCATATTCGAACATATGGCTATATCTTCATGATTGTAATCAAACCGGGAGGAACCAAGATGTAAGAAGCATAATTTGGACCAATTAATCAGTGGAATGTGACCAGGAAGTTCAATAAATCTCATAGGAGTTATGAGGAAGAAGTTATATTACTTTCGATTCCAGTGATTCAAGATTAGCATGTTCAGACATATGGCAATATATTCATGATTTTAATCAAACCAGGAGGAACCAACATGTAAGAAACATGATTTGGAACAATTAATCAGTGGAATGTGACCAGGAAGTTGAATAAATCTTATAGGAGTTATGAGGAAGAAGCTAGCCCACTTTCTATTCCAGTGATTCAAGATTAGCATGTTCAGACATATGGCAATATCTTCATGATTCTAATCAAACCAGGAGGAACTAACATGTAACAAGCATGATTTGGAAAACTTATTCATTGGATAGTGACCAGGAAGTTGAATAAATCTCATAGGAGTTATGAGGAAGAAGCTATCCCACTTTCTATTCTAGTGATTCAAGATTAGCATGTTCAGACATATGGCAATATCTTCTTGATTCTAATCAAACCAGGAGGAGCCAACATGTAAGAAACATGATTTGGAACAATTAATCAGTGGAATTTGACCAGGAAGTTGAATAAATCTCATAGGAGTTATGAGGAAGAACCTAGCCCATTTTCTATTCCAGTGATTCAAGATTAGCATGTTCAGACATATGGCAATATCTTCATGATTCCAATCAAACCAGGAGGAACCAACATGTAAGAAGCCTGATTTGGAAAAATTATTCATTGAATAGTGACCAGGAAGTTGAATAAAGCTAATAGGAGTTATGAGGAAGAACATATCCCAGTTTCTATTCCAGTGATTCAAGATTAGCCTTTTCAGACATATGACAATATCTTCATGTTTTTAATCAAACCAGGGGGAACCAATTTCTAAGAAGCATGATTTACAACCATTAATCATTGGAAAGTGACCAGGAAGTTGAATTAATCTCATAGGATTTATGAGGAAGAACCTATCCAAGTTTATATTCCACTGATTCAAGATTAGCCTTTTCGGACATATGGCAATATCTTTTGATTCTAATCAAACAAGGATGAAAAAGATGCAAGAAGCATGATATGGAACCATTAATTAGTGGACAATCACCAGGAAGTTGAATAAATCTCATTGGAGTTAAAAGGAAGAAGTTATCCCACTTTCTATTCCAATAATTCCTGATTAGCATATTCGAACATATGACAATATCTTCATGATTCTAATCCAACCGGGAGGAACCAAGATGTAAGACGCATGATCTGGAACGATTAATCAGTGGAATGTGACCCGGAAGTTGAATAAATCTCATAGTAGTTATGAAGAAGAAACTATCCCACTTTCTATTCTAGTGATTCTAGATTAGCATGTTTAGACATATGGCAATATCTTCATGATTCTAATCAAACCAGGAGTAACCAACATGTAAGAAGCATGATTTAGAACAATTAATTAGTGGAATGTGACCAAGAAGTTGAATAACTCTCATAGGAGTTATGAGGAAGAACATATCCCATTTTCTATTCCAGTGATTCAAGATTAGCCTTTTCAGACATATGACAATATCTTCATGTTTCTAATCAAACCAGAGGGAACCAATTTGTAAGAAGAATGATTTGCAACCATTTAATCAGTGGAATGTGACCAAGAAGTTGAATAAATCTCATAGGAGTTATGAGAAAGAAGTTAGCCCACTTTCTATTCTAGTGATTCAAGATTAGCATGTTCAGACATATGGCAATATCTTCTTGATTCTAATCAAACCAGGAGGAACCAACATGTAAGAAACATGATTTGGAACAATTAATCAGTGGAATGTGACCAGGAAGTTGAATAAATCTCATAGGAGTTATGAGGAAGAACCTAGCTCACTTTCTATTCCAGTGATTCAAGATTAGCATATTCAGACATATGGCAATATCTTCATGATTCTAATCAAACCAGGAGGAACCAACATGTAAGAAGCATGATTTGGAAAAATTATTCATTGGATAGTGACCAGGAAGTTGAATAAAGCTCATAGGAGTTAAGAGGAAGAACCTATCCCAGTTTTTATTCCAGTGATTCAAGATTACCCTTTTCAGACATATGACAATATCTTCATGTTTTTAATCAAACCAGGGGGAACCAATTTGTAAGAAGCATGATTTGCAACCATTAATCACTGGAAAGTGACCAGGAAGTTGAATTAATCTCATAGGATTTATGAGGAAGACTCTATCCTAGTTTATATTCCACTGATTCAAGATTAGCATGTTAAGACATTTGGCAATATTTTCTTGAATCTAATCAAACCAGGAGGAACCAACATGTAAGAAACATGATTTGGAACAATTTATCAGTGGAATGTGACCAGGAAGTTGAATAAATCTCATAGGAATTATGAGGAAGAAGCTATCCCACTTTCTATTCCAGTGATTCAAGATTAGCATATTAAGACATATGGCAATATCTTTATGATTCTAATCAAACCAGGAGGAACCAACATGTAAGAAGCATGATTTGGAATGATTATTCAGTGGAATGTGACCATAAAGTTTAATAAATCTCACAGGAGTTATGAGGAATAACCTATCCCACTTTCTATTCCACTGATTTAAGATTATCATGTTCGGACATATGGGAATATCTTCATGATTTTAATCAAATCAGGAAAAACCAACATGTACGAAACATGATTTCGAACGATTATTCAGTGGATAGTGACCAGGAAGTTGAATAAATCCCATAGAAGTTATGACGAAGAAGCTATCCCACTTTCAATTCCAGTGGTTGAAGATTAGCATGTTCAAACATATGGCATTATCTTCATGATTCTAATCAAACAAGGAGGAACCAAGATGTAAGAAGCATGATTTGGAACGATTAATCAGTGGAATGTGACCAGGAAGTTGAACAAATCTCATAGGAGTTATGAGGAAGAAGCCATCCCACTTTCCATTCCAGTGATTCAAGATTAGCATGTTAAGACATATGGCAATACCTTCGTGATTCTAATCAAACCAAGAGGATCCAAGATGTAAGAAGCAGGATATGGAACCATTAATTAGTGTACAATCACCAGGAAGTTGAATAAATCTCATAGGAGTTAAAAAAAAAGTTATCCCACTTTCTATTCCAGTGATTCCTGATCAGCATATTCGAACATATGGCAATATCTTCATGATTCTAATCAAACCGGGACGAACCAAGATGTAAGAAGCATGATTTGGAACAATTAAAAAGTGGAATGTGACCAGGAAGTTGAATAAATCTCATAGGAGTTATGAGGAAGAAGCTAGCCCAATTTCTATTCCAGTGATTCAAGATTAGCATGTTCAGACATATGGCAATATCTTCATGATTCTAATCAAACCAGGAGGAACTAACATGTAACAAGCATGATTTGGAAAACTTATTCATTGGATAGTGACCAGGAAGTTGAATAAATCTCATAGGAGTTATGAGGAAGAAGCTATCCCACTTTCTATTCCAGTGATTCAAGATTAGCATGTTCAACATATGGCAATATCTTCATGATCCTAATCAAACCAGGAGGAACCAACATGTAAGAAACATGATTTTGAACAATTAATCAGTGGAATGTGACCAGGAAGTTAAATAAATCTCATAGGAGTTATGAGGAATAACCTATCCCAGTTTCTATTCCAGTGATTATAGATTAGCCTTTTGAGAAATATGACAATATCTTCATGTTTCTAATCAAACCAGGGGGAACCAATTTGTAAGAAGCATGATTTGCAACCATTAATCAGTAGAAAGCGACCAGGAAGTTGAATTAATCTCATAGGATTTATGAGGAAGAACCTATCCTAGTTTATATTCCACAGATTCAAGATTAGCCTTTTCGGGCATATGGCAATATCTTCATGATTCTAATCAAACCAGGATGAAAAAGATGTAAGAATCATGATATGGAACCATTAATTAGTGGACAATCACCCGGAAGTTGAATAAATCTCATAGGAGTTAAAAGGAAGAAGTTATCCCACTTTATATTCCGTTGATTCCTGATCAAAATATTCGAACATATGGCAATATCTTCATGAGTCTAATCAAAACAGGTGGTACCAAGTTGTAAGAAGCATGATTTGGAACGATTAATAAGTGGAATGTGACCAGGAAGTTGAATAAATCTTATAGGAGTTATGAGGAAGAAGCTATCCCACTTTCTATTCCAGTGATTCAAGATTAGCATGTTAAGACATATGGCAATATCTTCATGATTCTAATCAAACCAGGAGGAACTAACATGTAAGAAGCATGATTTGGAATGATTAATCAGTGGAATGAGACCATAAAGTTGAATAAATCTCATAGGAGTTATGAGGAATAACTTATCCCACTTTCTATTCCACTGATTTAAGATTAGCATGTTCGGACATATGGGAATATCTTCATGATTTTAATTAAATCAGGAAAAACAAACATGTAAGAAACATTATTTGGAACGATTATTCAGTGGATAGCGACCAGGAAGGTTAATAAATCTCACTTTCAATTCCAGTGGTTGAAGATTAGCATGTTCTGACATATGGCATTATCTTCATGATTCTAATCAAACCAGGAGGAAGGAAGATGTGAGAAGCATGATTTGGAACGATTATTCAGTGGAATATGACCAGGAAGTTGAGGAAGAACCTATCCCTCTTTATATTCCAGTGATTCAAGATTAGCCCTTTCGGACATATGGCAATATCTTCATAATTCTAATCAAACCAGGAGGAACCAAGATGTAAGAAGCATGATATGGAACCATTAATTAGTGTACAATAACCAGGAAGTTGAATAAATCTCATAGGAGGTAAAAGGAAGAAGTTATCCCACTTCTATTACAGTGATTCTTGATCAGCATATTCGAACATATGGCTATATCTTCATGATTGTAATCAAACCGGGAGGAACCAAGATGTAAGAAGCATAATTTGGACCAATTAATCAGTGGAATGTGACCAGGAAGTTCAATAAATCTCATAGGAGTTATGAGGAAGAAGTTATATTACTTTCGATTCCAGTGATTCAAGATTAGCATGTTCAGACATATGGCAATATATTCATGATTTTAATCAAACCAGGAGGAACCAACATGTAAGAAACATGATTTGGAACAATTAATCAGTGGAATGTGACCAGGAAGTTGAATAAATCTTATAGGAGTTATGAGGAAGAAGCTAGCCCACTTTCTATTCCAGTGATTCAAGATTAGCATGTTCAGATATATGGCAATATCTTCATGATTCTAATCAAACCAGGAGGAACAAACATGTAAGAAGCATGATTTGGAAAAATTATTCATTGGATAGTGACCAGGAAGTTGAGGAAGGATCATAGGAATTATGAGGAAGAACCTATCCCAGTTTCTATTCCAGTGATTCAAGATTAGCCTTTTGAGACATATGACAATATTTTCATGTTTCTAATCAAACCAGGGGGGAACCAATTTTTAAGAAGCATGATTTGCAACCATTAATCAGTGGAAAGTGACCAGGAAGTTGAATTAATCTCATAGGATTTATGAGGAAGAACCTATCCTAGTTTATATTCCACTGATTCAAGATTAGCCTTTTCGGACATATGGCAATATCTTCATGATTCTTATCAAACCAGGATGAAAAAGATGCAAAAAGTATGATATGGAACCATTAATTAGTGGACAATCACTAGGAAGTTGAATAACTCTCATAGAAGTTAAAATGAAGAAGTTATCCCACTTTCTATACCAGTGTTTCTTGATTAGCATATTCGAACATATGGCAATATCTTCATGATTCTAATTAAACCCGGAGGAACCTAGATGTAAGAAGCCTGATTTGGAACGATTAATCAGTGGAATGTGACCAGAAAGTTGAATAAATCTCATAGGAGTTATGAGGAAGAACCTATCCCACTTTCTATTACACTGATTCAAGATTAGCATGCTCGGACATATGGGAATTTCTTCATGATTTTAATCAAACCAGGAGGAACCAACATGTAAGAAACATGATTTGGAACGACTATTCAGTGGATAGTGACCAGGAAGTTGAATAAATCTCATAGAAGTTTTGACGAAGAAGATATCCCACTTTCTATTCAAGTGGTTCAACATTAGCATGTTCAGACATATGGCATTATCTTCATGATTCTAAACAAACCAGGAGGAACCAAGATGTAAAAAGTATGATATGGAACGATTAATCAGTGGAATGTAATCAGGAAGTTGAATACATCTTCTAGGATTTATGAGGAAGAACCTATCTCACTTTCTATTCCAGTAATTCAAGATTAGCCTTTTCAAACATATGACAATATCTTCATGATTCTAATCAAACCAGGAGGAAAGAAGATGTAAGAAGCATGATTTGGAAATATTAATCAGTGGAATATGACCAGGAAGTTGAATAAATCTCATAGGAGTTATGAGGAAGAACCTATCCCACTTTATATTCCAGTGATTCAAGATTAGCCTTTTCGGACATATGGCAATATCTTCATGATTCTAATCAACACAGGAGGAACCAAGATGTAAGAAGCATGATATGGAACGATTAATCAGTAGAATATGACCAGGAAGTTGAATACATCTCATAGGATTTATGAGGAAGAACCTATCTCACTTTCTATTCCAGTGATTCAAAATTAGCCTTTTCAGACATATGGCAATATCTTCATGATTCTAATCAAACCAGGAGGAACCAACATGTAAGAAGCATGATTTGGAAAAATTATTCATTGGATAGTGACCAGGAAGTTGAATAAAGATGATAGGAGTTATGAGGAAGAACTTATCCCAATTTCTATTCGAGTCATTCAAGATTAGCTTTTTGAGACATATGACAATATCTTCATGTTTCTAAACAAACCAGGGTGAATCAATTTTTAAGAAGCATGATTTGCAACCATTAATCAGTGGAAAGTGACCAGGAAGTTGAATTAATCATATAGGATTTATGAGGAAGAACCTATCCTAGTTTATATTCCAGTGATTCAAGATTAGCTTTTTCGGACATATGGCAATATCTTCATGATTCTTATCAAACCAGGATGAAAAAGACGCAAGAATCATGATATGGAACCATTAATTAGTGGATAATCACCAGGAAGTTGAATAACTCTCATAGGAGTTAAAAGGAAGAAGTTATCCCACTTTCTATTCCAGTGATTCCTGATTAGCGTATTCGAACATATGGCAATATCTTCATGATTCTAATTAAACCCGGAGGAACCAAGATGTAAGAAGCATGATTTGGAACGATTAATCAGTGGAATGTGACCAGGAAGTTGAATAAATCTCTTAGGAGTTATGAGGAAGAAGCTATCCCACTTTTTACTCCAGTGATTCAAGATTAGCATGTTGAGACATATGGCAATATCTTCATGATTCTAATCAAACCAGGAGGAACCAACATGTAAGAAACATGATTTTAGAACAGTTAATGAGTGGAATGTGACCAGGAAGTTGAATAAATCTCATAGGAGTTATGAGGAAGAAGCTAGCCCACTTTCTATTCCAGTGATTCAAGATTAGCATGTTCAGACATATGGCAATATCTTCATGATTCTAATCAAACCAGGAGGAACCAACATGTAAGAAGCATGATTTGGAAAAATTATTCATTGGATAGTGACCAGGAAGTTGAATAAAGATCATAGGAGTTATGAGGAAGAACTTATACCAATTTCTATTCCAGTGATTCAAGATTAGCCTTTTGAGACATATGACAATATCTTCATGTTTCTAAAAAAACCAGGGGGAACCAATTTTTAAGAAGCATGATTTGCAACCATTAATCAGTGGAAAGTGACCAGTAATTTGAATTAATCTTATAGGATTTATGAGGAAGAACCTATCCTAGTTTATATTTCAGTGATTCAAGATTAGCTTTTTCGGACATATGGCAATATCTTCATGATTCTTATCAAAACAGGATGAAAAAGACGCAAGAATCATGATATGGAACCATTAGTTAGTGGATAATCACCAGGAAGTTGAATAACTCTCATAGGAGTTAAAAGGAAGTAGTTATCACACTTTCTATTCCAGTGATTCCTGATTAGCATATTCGAACATATGGCAATATCTTCATGATTCTAATTAAACCCGGAGGAACCAAGATGTAAGAAGCATGATTTGGAACGATTAATCAGTGGAATGTGACCAGGAAGTTGAATAAATCTCATAGGAGTTATGAGGAAAAAGCTATCCCACTTTCTATTCAAGTGATTCAAGATTAGCATGTTCAGACATATAGCAATATCTTCATGATTCTAATCAAACCAGGAGGAACCAAGATGTAAGAAGCATGATTTGGAACGATTAATCAGTGGAATGTGACCAGAAAGTTGAATAACTCATACGAGTTATGAGGAAGAACATATCCCACTTTCTATAACACTGATTCAAGATTAGCATGTTCGGACATATGTGAATTTCTTCATGATTTAATCATACCAGGAGGAACCAACATGTAAGAAACATGATTTGGAACGACTATTCAGTGGATAGTGACCAGGAAGTTGAATAAATCTCATAGAAGTTATGACGAAGAAGATATCCCACTTTCTATTCAAGTGGTTCAACATTAGCATGTTCAGACATATGGCATTATCTTCATGATTCTAAACAAACCAGGAGGAACCAAGATGTAAAAAGTATGAAATGGAACGATTAATCAGTGGAATGTGACCAGGAAGTTAAATACATCTCCTAGGATTTATGAGGAAGAACCTATCTCACTTTCTATTCCAGTGATTCAAGATTAGCCTTTTCAGACATATGACAATATCTTCATAATTCTAATCAAACCAGGAGGAACGAAGATGTAAGAAGCATGATTTGGAAATATTAATCAGTGGAATATGACAAGGAAGTTGAATAAATCTCATGGGAGTTATGAGGAATAACCTATCCCACTTTATATTCCAGTGATTCAAGATTATCCTTTTCGGACATATGGCAATATCTTCATGATTCTAATCAACCAAGGAGGAACCAAGATGTAAGAAGCATGATATGGAACGATTAATCAGTAGAATATGACCAGGAAGTTGAATACATCTCATAGGATTTATGAGGAAGAACCTATCTCACTTTCTATTCCAGTGATTCAAAATTAGCCTTTTCAGACATATGGCAATATCTTCATGATTCTAATCAAACCAGGAGGACCAACATGTAAGAAGCATGATTTGGAAAAAATATTCATTGGATAGTGACCAGGAAGTTGAATAAAGATTATAGGAGTTATGAGGAAGAACTTATCCCAATTTCTATTCCAGTGATTCAAGATTAGCCTTTTGAGACATATGACAATATCTTCATGTTTCTAAAAAAACCAGGGGGAACCAATTTTTAAGAAGCATTATTTGCAACAATTATTCAGTGGAAAGTGACCAGGAAGTTGAATTAATCATATAGGATTTATGAGGAAGAACCTATCCTAGTTTATATTCCAGTGATTCAAGATTAGCTTTTTCGGACATATGGCAATATCTTCATGATTCTAATCAACCCAGGAGGAACCAAGATGTAAGAAGCATGATATGGAACGATTAATCAGTAGAATATGACGAGGAAGTTGAATACATCTCATAGGATTTATGAGGAAGAACCTATCTCACTTTCTATTCCAGTGATTCAAGATTAGCCTTTTCGGGCATATGGCAATATCTACATGATTCTAATCTAACCAGGAGGAACCAAGATGTAAGAAGCATGATATGGAACCATTAATTAGTGTACAATAACCAGGAAGTTGAATAAATCTCATAGGAGGTAAAAGGAAGAAGTTATCCCACTTCTATTACAGTGATTCTTGATCATCATATTCGAACATATGGCTATATCTTCATGATTGTAATCAAACCAGGACGAACCAAGATGTAAGAAGCATGAATTTGGAACGATTAATCAGTGGAATATGACCAGAAAGTTGAATAACTCATAGGAGTTATGAGGAAGAACCTATCCCACTTTCTATTACACTGATTCAAGATTAGCATTTTCGGACATATGTGAATTTCTTCATGATTTAATCAAACCAGGAGGAACCAACATTGTAAGAAACATGATTTGGAACGACTATTCAGTGGATAGTGACCAGGAAGTTGAATAAATCTCATAGAAGTTATGACGAAGAAGATATCCCACTTTCTATTCAAGTGGTTCAAGATTAGCATGTTCAGACATATGGCATTATCTTCATGATTCTAAACAAACCAGGAGAACCAAGATGTAAAAAGTATGATATGGAACGATTATCAGTGGAATGTGACCAGGAAGTTAAATACATCTCCTAGGATTTATGAGGAAGAACCTATCTCACTTTCTATTCCAGTGATTCAGATTAGCCTTTTCAGACATATGACAATATCTTCATGTTTCTAATCAAACCAGGGGGGAACCAATTTTTAAGAAGCATGATTTGCAACCATTAATCAGTGGAAAGTGACCAGGAAGTTGAATTAATCTCATAGGATTTATGAGGAAGAACCTATCCTAGTTTATATTCCACTGATTCAATATTAGCCTTTTCGGACATATGGCAATATCTTCATGATTCTTATCAAACCAGGATGAAAAAGATGCAAAAAGTATGATATGGAACCATTAATTAGTGGACAATCACCAGGAAGTTGAATAACTCTCATAGGAGTTAAAATGAAGAAGTTATCCCACTTTCTATACCAGTGTTTCTTGATTAGCATATTCGAACATATGGCAATATCTTCATGATTCTAATTAAACCCGGAGGAACCTAGATGTAAGAAGCCTGATTTGGAACGATTAATCAGTGGAATGTGACCAGAAAGTTGAATAAATCTCATAGGAGTTATGAGGAAGAACCTATCCCACTTTCTATTACACTGATTCAAGATTAGCATGCTCGGACATATGGGAATTTCTTCATGATTTTAATCAAACCAGGAGGAACCAACATGTAAGAAACATGATTTGGAACGACTATTCAGTGGATAGTGACCAGGAAGTTGAATAAATCTCATAGAAGTTATGACGAAGAAGATATCCCACTTTCTATTCAAGTGGTTCAACATTAGCATGTTCAGACATATGGCATTATCTTCATGATTCTAAACAAACCAGGAGGAACCAAGATGTAAAAAGTATGATATGGAACGATTAATCAGTGGAATGTAATCAGGAAGTTGAATACATCTCCTAGGATTTATGAGGAAGAACCTATCTCACTTTCTATTCCAATAATTCAAGATTAGCCTTTTCAAACATATGACAATATCTTCATGATTCTAATCAAACCAGGAGGAAAGAAGATGTAAGAAGCATGATTTGGAAATATTAATCAGTGGAATATTACCAGGAAGTTGAATAAATCTCATAGGAGTTATGAGGAAGAACCTATCCCACTTTATATTCCAGTGATTCAAGATTAGCCTTTTCGGACATATGGCAATATCTTCATGATTCTAATCAACCCAGGAGGAACCAAGATGTAAGAAGCATGATATGGAACAATTAATCAGTAGAATATGACCAGGAAGTTGAATACATCTCATAGGATTTATGAGGAAGAACCTATCTCACTTTCTATTCCAGTGATTCAAAATTAGCCTTTTAAGACATATGGCAATATCTTCATGATTCTAATCAAACCAGGAGGACCAACATGTAAGAAGCATGATTTGGAAAAATTATTCATTGGATAGTGACCAGGAAGTTGAATAAGGATGATAGGAGTTATGAGGAAGAACTTATCCCAATTTCTATTCCAGTGATTCAAGATTAGCTTTTTGAGACATATGACAATATCTTCATGTTTCTAAACAAACCAGGGTGAATCAATTTTTAAGAAGCATGATTTGCAACAATTAATCAGTGGAAAGTGACCAGGAAGTTGAATTAATCATATAGGATTTATGAGGAAGAACCTATCCTAGTTTATATTCCAGTGATTCAAGATTAGCTTTTTCGGACATATGGCAATATCTTCATGATTCTTATCAAACCAGGATGAAAAAGACGCAAGAATCATGATATGGAACCATTAATTAGTGGATAATCACCAGGAAGTTGAATAACTCTCATAGGAGTTAAAAGGAAGAAGTTATCCCACTTTCTATTTCAGTGATTCCTGATTAGCGTATTCGAACATATGGCAATATCTTCATGATTCTAATTAAACCGGGAGGAACCAAGATGTAAGAAGCATGATTTGGAACGATTAATCAGTGGAATGTGACCAGGAAGTTGAATAAATCTCATAGGAGTTATGAGGAAGAAGCTATCCCACTTTTTACTCCAGTGATTCAAGATTAGCATGTTGAGACATATGGCAATATCTTCATGATTCTAATCAAACCAGGAGGAACCAACATGTAAGAAACATGATTTTAGAACAGTTAATGAGTGGAATGTGACCAGGAAGTTGAATAAATCTCATAGGAGTTATGAGGAAGAAGCTAGCCCACTTTCTATTCCAGTGATTCAAGATTAGCATGTTCAGACATATGGCAATATCTTCATGATTCTAATCAAACCAGGAGGAACCAACATGTAAGAAGCATGATTTGGAAAAATTATTCATTGGATAGTGACCAGGAAGTTGAATAAAGATCATAGGAGTTATGAGGAAGAACTTATACCAATTTCTATTCCAGTGATTCAAGATTAGCCTTTTGAGACATATGACAATATCTTCATGTTTCTAAAAAAACCAGGGGGAACCAATTTTTAAGAAGCATGATTTGCAACCATTAATCAGTGGAAAGTGACCAGTAATTTGAATTAATCTTATAGGATTTATGAGGAAGAACCTATCCTAGTTTATATTTCAGTGATTCAAGATTAGCTTTTTCGGACATATGGCAATATCTTCATGATTCTTATCAAAACAGGATGAAAAAGACGCAAGAATCATGATATGGAACCATTAGTTAGTGGATAATCACCAGGAAGTTGAATAACTCTCATAGGAGTTAAAAGGAAGTAGTTATCACACTTTCTATTCCAGTGATTCCTGATTAGCATATTCGAACATATGGCAATATCTTCATGATTCTAATTAAACCCGGAGGAACAAGGATGTAAGAAGCATGATTTGGAACGATTAATCAGTGGAATGTGACCAGGAAGTTGAATAAATCTCATAGGAGTTATGAGGAAAAAGCTATCCCACTTTCTATTCAAGTGATTCAAGATTAGCGTGTTCAGACATATAGCAATATCTTCATGATTCTAATCAAACCGGGAGGAACCAAGATGTAAGAAGCATGATTTGGAACGATTAATCAGTGGAATGTGACCAGAAAGTTGAATAACTCATACGAGTTATGAGGAAGAACATATCCCACTTTCTATAACACTGATTCAAGATTAGCATGTTCGGACATATGGAATATCTTCATGATTTTAATCAACCCAGGAGAACCAAGATGTATGAAGCATTGATATGGAACGATTAATCAGTTAGAATATGACCAGGAAGTTGAATACATCTCATAGGATTTATGAGGAAGAAACCTATCTCACTTTCTATTCCAGTGATTCAAAATTAGCCTTTTCAGACATATGGCAATATCTTCATGATTCTAATCAAACCAGAAGGAACCAACATGTAAGACGAATGATTTGGAAAAATTATTCACTGGATAGTTACAAGGAAGTTGAATAAAGCTCATAGAAGATAGGAGGAAGAACCTATCCCGGTTTCTATTCTAGTGATTCAAGATTAGCCTTTTCAGACATATAACAATATCTTCATGTTTCTAATCAAACCAGGGGAACCAATTTTTAAGAAGCATGATTTGCAACCAGTAATCAGTGGAAAGTGACCAGGAAGTTGAATTAATCTCATAGGAGTTATGAGGAAGAACCTATCCTAATTTATACTTCACTGATTCAAGATGAGAAAGATGTAAGAATCATGATTTGGAACCATTAATCAGTACAAAAGTAACCAGGAAGTTGAATAAATCTCATAGGAGTTATGAGGAAGAAGCTATCCGACTTTCTATTCCAGTGAATCAAGATTAGCATGTTCAAACATATGGCAATATCTTCATGATTCTAATCAAACCAGGAGGAACCAACATGTAAGAAACATGACTTGGAACCATTAATCAGTGGAATGTGAACAGGAAGTTGAATTAATCTCATAGGGAGTTATGAGGAAGAACCTATCCTAGTTTATTTTCACTGATTCAAGATTAGCCTTTTCGGACATATGGCAATATCTTCATGATTCTAATCAAACAAGGATGAAAAAGATGTAAGAAGCATGATATGGAACCATTAATTAGTTGACAATCACCAGGAAGTTGAATAAATCTCATAGGAGTTAAAAGGAAGAAGTTATCCCACTTTCTACTCCAGTGATTCCTGATTAGCAAATTCGAACATATGGCTATATCTTCATGATTCTAATTAAACCAGGAGGAATCAAGATGTAAGAAGCATGATTTGGAAAGATTAATCAGTGGAATGTGACCAGGAAGTTGAATAAATCTCATAGGAGTTATGAGGAAGAAGCTATCCCACTTTCTATTCAAGTGATTCAAGATTAGCATGTTCAGACATACGGCAATATCTTCATGATTCTAATCAAACCAGGAAGAACCAACATGTAAGACGCATGATTTCGAACGATTAATCAGTTGAATGTGACCATGAAGTTGAATAAATCTCATAGCAGTTAATGAGGAAGAACCTATCCCACTTTCTATTCCACTGATTCAAGATTAGAATGTTCGACATATGGGAATTTCTTCATGATTTTAATCAAAACAGGAGGAACTAACATGTAAGAAACATGATTTGGAACGATTATTCAGTGGATAGTGACCAGGAAGTTGAATAAATCTCATAGAAGTTATGACGAAGAAGCTATCCCACTTTCTATTCCAGTGGTTCAAGATTAGCATGTTCAGACATATGGCATTATCTTCATGATTCTAATCAAACCGGGAGGAACCAAGATGTAAGAAGCATGATATGGAACGATTAATAAGTAGAATGTGACCAGGAAGTTGAATACATCTCATAGGAGTTATGAGGAAGAACCTATCCCACTTTCTATTACAGTGATTCAAGATTAGCATGTTCAGACATATGGTAATATCTTTATGATTATAATCAAACTAGGAGTAACCAACATGTAAGACGAATGATTTGGAAAAATTATTCACTGGATAGTGACAAGGAAGTTGAATGAAGCTCATAGGATATATGAGGAAGAACCTATCCCGGTTTTTATTCCAGTGATTCAAGATTAGCCTTTTCAGACATATGAGAATATCTTCATGTTTCTAATCAAACCAAAGGGAGCCAATTTGTAAGAAGCATGATTTTCAACCATTAATCATTGGAAAGTGACCAGGAAGTTGAATTAATCTCATTGGAGTTATGAGGAAGAAACTATCCTAGTTTATATTCCATTGATTCAAGATTAGCCTTTTCGGACATATGGTAATATCTTAATGATTCTAATCAAACCAGGATGAAAAAGATGCAAGAAGCATGATATGGAACCATTAATTAGTGCACAATCACCAGAAAGTTGAATAACTCTCATAGGATTTAATTAGGAAGAAGTTATCCCACTTTCTATTCCAGTGATTCCTTATTAATATATTCGAACATATGACAATATCTTCATGATTCTAATCAAACCAGGAGGAACCAAGATGTAAGAAGCATGATTTGGAACTATTAATCAGTGAAATGTGACCAGGAAGTTGAGTAAATCTCATAGGAGGTATGAGGAAGAAGCTATCCCACTTCCTATTCAAGTGATTCAAGATTAGCATGTTCAGACATATGGCAATATCTTCATGATTCTAATCAAACCAGGAGGAACCAACATGTAAGAAGCATGATTTGGAACGATTTATCAGTGGAATGTGACCAGAAAGTTGAATAAATCTCATAGGAGTTACGTGGAAGACCTATCCCACTTTCTATTCCACTGATTCAAGATTAGCATGTTCGGACGTATGGGAATTTCTACATGATTTTAATTAAACAGGAGGAACCAACATGTAAGAAACATGATTTGGAACGATTATTCAGTGTATAGTGACCAGGAAGTTGAATAAATCTCATAGAAGTGATGACAAAGAAGCTATCCCACTTTCTATTCCAGTGGTTCAAGATTAGCATGTTCAGACATATGGCATTATCTTCAAGATTCTAATCAAACCAGGATGAACCAAGACGTAAGAAGTATGATACGGAACGATTAATCAGTGGAATGTGACCAGGAAGTTGAATACATCTCATAGGATTTATGAGGAAGAACCTATCTCACTTTCTATTCCATTGATTCAAGATTAGGCTTTTCAGACATATGGCAATATCTCCATGATTCTAATCAAACCAGGAGGAACCAAGATGTAACAATCATGATTTGGAACGATTAATCAGTGGAATGTGACCAGGAGGTTGAATAAATCTCATAGGAGTTATGCGGAAGAAGCTATCCCACTTTCTATGCAAGTGATTCAAGATTAGCATGTTCAGACATACGGCAATATCTTCATGATTCTAATCAAACCAGGAGGAACCAACATGTAAGAAGCATGATTTGGAACGATTAATCAGTTGAATGTGACCAGAAAGTTGAATAAATCTAATAGGAGTTAATGAGGAAGAACCTATCCCAATTTCTTTTCCACTTATTCAAGGTTATCATGTTCGGTCATATGGGAATTTCTTCATGATTTTAATCAAACCATGAGGAACCACCTTGTAAGAAACATGATTTGGAACGATTATTCAATGAATAGTGACCAGGAGGTTGAATAAATCTCATAGAAGTTATGACGAAGAAGCTATCCCACTTTCTATTCAAGTGGTTCAAGATTAGCATGTTCAGACATATGGTATTATCTTCATGATTCTAATCAAACCAGGAGGAACCAAGATGTAAGAAGCATGATATGGAACAATTAATCAGTGGAATGTGACCAGGAAGTTGAATACATCTCTTGGATTTATGAGGAAGAACCTATCTCACTTTCTATTCCAGTAATTCAAGATTAGCCTTTTCAAACATATGACAATATCTTCATGATTCTAATCAAACCAGGAGGAAAGAAGATGTAAGAAGCATGATTTGGAAATATTAATCAGTGGAATATGACCAGGAAGTTGAATAAATCTCATAGGAGGTGTGAGGAAGAAGTTATCCCACTTTCTATTCCAGCGATTCAAGATTAGCCTTTTCAGACATGTGGAATTATCTTCATGATTCTAATCAAGCCAGGAGGTACGAAGATGTAAGAATCATGATTTGGAACCATTAATCAGTACAAAAGTAACCAGGTAGTTGAATAAATCTCATAGGAGTTATGAGGAAGAAGCTATCCCACTTTCTATTCCAGTGATTCAAGATTAGCATGTTGAGACATATGGCAATATCTTCATGATTCTAACCAACCAGGAGGAACGAAAATGTAAGAAGCATGATTTGGAACGATTATTTAGTGGAATGTGACAAGGAAGTTGAATAAATCTCATAGGAGTTATGACGAAGAAGCTATCCCACTTTCTATTCCACTGGTCCAAGATTAGCATGTTCAGACATATGGCATTATCTTCATGACTATAATCAATCCAGTAGGAACCAAGATGTAAGAAGCGTGATATGGATCGATTAATCAGTGAAATGTGACCAGGAAGTTGAATACATCTCATAGGATTTATGAGGAAGAACCTATCTCACTTTCTATTCCAGTGATTCAAGATTAGCCTTTTCAGTCATATGGCAATATCTTCATGATTCTAATCAAACCAGGAGGAACCAAGATGTAAGAATCATGATTTGGAACCATTATTCAGTACAAAAGTTGAATAAATCTCATAGGAGGTATGAGGAAGAAGCTATCCCACTTTCTATTCCAGTGATTCAAGATTAGCATGTTCCGACATATCACAATATCTTCATGATTCTAATCAAACAAGGAGGAACCAAGATTTAGGAATCTTGATTTGGAACGATTAATCAGTGGAATGTGACCAGAAGTTGAATAAATCTCATAGGAGTTTTGAGGAAGAAGCTATCCCATTTTCTATTCCAGTGGTTCAAGATTAGCATGTTCAAACATATGTCATTATCTTCATGATTCTAATAAAACCAGGAGGAACCAAGATGTAAGAAGCATAATATCTAACAATTAATCAGTGGAATGTGACCAGGAAGTTGAATACATCTCTTAGGATTTATGAGGAAGAAAGTATCTCACTTTCTATTCCACTGATTCAAGATTAGCCTTTTCAGATATATGGCAATATCTTCATCATTCTAATCAAACCAGGAGGAACCAAGATTTAAGAATCATGATTTGTAACAATTAATCAGTACAAAAGTAACCATGAAGTTGAATAAATCTCATAGGAGTTATGAGGAAGAAGCTCTCCCACTTTCTATTCCAGTTATTCAAGATTAGCATGTTCAGACATATGGCAATATCTTCATGATTCTAATCAATCCAATAGGAACCAACATGTAAGAAACATGACTTGGAACCATTAATCAGTGGAATGTGACCAGGAAGTTGAATACATCTCATAGGATATATGAGGAAGAACCTATCTCACTTTCTATTCCAGTGATTCAAGATTAGCCATTTCAGACATATGGAATTATCTTGATGATTCTAATCAATCCAATAGGAACCTACATGTAAGAAACATGACTTGGAACCGTTAATCAGTGGAATGTGACCAGGAAGTTGAATACATCTCATAGGATTTATGAGGAAGAACCTACCTCACTTTCTATTCCAGTGATTCAAGATTAGCCTTTTCAGACATGTGGAATTATCGTCATGATTCTAATCAAACCAGGAGGTACGAAGATGTAAGAATCATGATTTGGAACCATTAATCAGTACAAAAGTAACCAGGTAGTTGAATAAATCTCATAGGAGTTATTAGGAAAAAGCTATCCCACTTTCTATTCCAGTGATTCAAGATTAGCATGTTGAGACATATGGCAATATCTTCATGATTCTAATCAAACCAGGAGGAACCAAGATGTAAGAAGCATGATTTGAAACGATTATTTATTGGAATGTGACCAGGAAGTTGAATAAATCTCATAGGAGTTATGAGGAAGAAGCTATCCCACTTTCTATTCAAGTGATTCAATATTAGCATGTTCAGACATATGGCAATATCTTCATGATTCTAATCAAAACAGGAGCAACCAAGATGTAAGAAGCATGATTTGGAACGATTAATCAGTTGAATGTGACCAGAAAGTTGAATAAATCTCATAGGAGTTATGAGGAAGACGCTATCCTACTTTCTATTCCAGTGATTAAAGATTAGCATGTTCAGACATATGGCAATATCTTCGTGATTCTAATCAAACCAGGACGAACCAACATGTAAGAAGCCTGATTTGGTACGATTAATCAGTGGAATGTGACCAGAAAGTTGAATAAATCTCATAGGAGTTAAGAGGAAGAACCTATCCCACTTTCTATTCCACTGATTCAAGATTAGCATGTTCGGACATATGGAATTTCTTCATGATTTTAATCAAACCATGACGAACCAAATTGTAAGAAACATAATTTGGAATGATTATTCAGTGGATAGTGACCAGGAAGTTGAATAAATCCCATAGAAGTTATGACGAAGAAGCTATCCCACTTTCTATTCCAGTGGTCCAAGATTAGCATGTTCAGACATATGGCATTATCTTCATGACCCTAATCAAACAAGGAGGAACCAAGATGTAAGAAGCATGATATGGAACGATTAATCAGTGGAATGTGACCAGAAAGTTGAATACATATCATAGGATTTATGAGGAAGAACCTATCTCACTTTCTATTCTAGTGATTCAAGATTAGCACGATCGGACATATGGGAATTTCTTCATGATTTAATCAAACCAGGAGGAACCAACATGTAAGAAACATGATTTGGAACGATTATTCAGTGGACAGTGACCAAGAAGTTGAATAAATCTCATAAGAGTTATGAGGAAGAACCTATCCCACTTTCTATTCCAGTTATTCAAGATTAGCATGTTCAGACATATGCCAATATCTTCATGATTCTAATCAATCCAATAGGAACCAACATGTAAGAAACATGACTTGGAACCATTAGTCAGTGGAATGTGACCAGGAAGTTGAATACATCTCATAGGATTTATGAGGAAGAACGTATCTCACTTTCTATTCCAGGGATTCAAGATTAGTCTTTTCAGACATATGGAATTATCTTCATGATTCTAATCAAACCAGGAGGAACCAATATGTAAGAATCATGATTTGGAACCATTAATCAGTACAAAAGTAACCAGGAAGTTGAATAAATCTCATAGGAGTTATGAGAAAGAAGCTATCCCAGTTTCTATTCCAGTGATTCAAGATTATCCTTTTCAGACATATGGCAATATCTTCATCATTCTAAACAAACCAGGAGGAACCAACATGTAAGAAACATGACTTGGATCCATTAATCAGTGGAATATTACCTGGAAGTTGAATTAATCTCATAGGGAGTTATGAGGAAGAACCTATCCTAGTTTATATTCCACTGATTCAAGATTAGCCTTTTCGGACATATGGCAATATCTTCATGATTCTAATCAAACCAGGAGGAACCAAGTCGTAAGAAGCATGATTTGGAATGATTAATCAGTTGAATGTGACCAGAAAGTTGAATAAATCTCATAGGAGTTATGAGGAAGAAGCTATCCCAGTTTCTATTCCAGTGATTCAAGATTAGCATGTTCAGACATATGGCAATATCTTCGTGATTCTAATCAAACCAAGACGAACCAACATGTAAGAAGCCTGATTTGGTACGATTAATCAGTGGAATGTGACCAGAAAGTTGAATAAATCTCATAGGAGTTATGAGGAAGAACCTATCCCACTTTCTATTCCACTGATTCAAGATTAGAATGTCGGACATATGGGAATTTCTTCATGGTTTTAATCAAACCAGGAGGAACCAACATGTAAGAAACATGATTTGGAACGATTATTTAGTGGATAGTGACCAGGAAGTTGAATAAATCTCATAGAGGTTATGACGAAGAAGCTATCCCAGTTTCTATTCTAGTGGTCCAAGATTAGCATGTTCAGACATATAGCATTATCTTCATGACTCTAATCAAACTAGGAGGAACCAAGATGTAAGAGGCATGATATGGAACGATTAATCAGTGGAATGTGACGGTGAAGTTGAATACATCTCATAGGATTTATGAGGAAGAACCTATCTGACTTTCTATTCCAGTGATTCAAGATTAGCCTTTTCAGACATATGAAAATATCTTCATGATTCTAATCAAACCAGGAGGAACCAAGATGTAAGAATCATGATTTGAAACCATTAATCAGTACAAAAGTAACCAGGAAGTTGAATAAATCTCATAGGAATTATAAGGAGGAAGCTATCCCACTTTCTATTCCAATGATTCAAGATTAGCATGTTCAGACATATCGCAATATCTTCATGATTCTAATCAAACCAGGAGGAACCAACATGTAAGAAACATGACTTGGAAACATTAAGCTGTGGAATATGACCATGAAGTTGAATAAATCTCATAGGAGTTATGAGGAAGAAGCTAGCCCACTTTCTATTCCAGTGATTGAAAATTAGCATGTTAAGACATATGGCAATATCTTCATGATTCTAATCAAACCAGGAGGAACCAACATGTAAGATGCCTGATTTGGAACAATTATTCATTAGATAGTGACGAGGAAGTTGAATAAATGTCATAGGAGTTATGAGGAAGAACATATCCCAGTTTCTATTCCAGTGATTCAAGATTAGCCTTTTCAGACATATAACAATATCTTCATAATTCTAATCAAACCAGGAGGAACCAAGATGTAAGAAGCATGATTTGAAACCATTAATCAGTGGAAAATAAACATGAAGATGAATAAATATCATAGGAGTTATGAGGAAGAACCTATCCCACTTTCTATTCCACTGATTCAAGATTAGCATGTTCGGACATATGGGAATTTTTGCATGATTTTAATCAAACCATGTAAGAAACATGACTTGGAACAATTAATCAGTGGAATGTGACCAGGAAGTTGAATACATCTCATAGGATTTATGAGGAAGAACCTATCTCACTTTCTATTCCAGTGATTCAAGATTAGCCTTTTCATATATATGGAATTAACTTCATGATTCTAATCAAACCAGGAGGTACCAAGATGGAAGAATCATGATTTGGAACCATTAATCAGTACAAAAGTAACCAGGAAGTTGAATAAATCTCTTAGGAGTTATGAAGAAGAAGCTATCCCACATTCTATTCCAGAGATTCAAGATTAGCATGTTCAGACATATGGCAATATCTTCATGATTCTAACCAAACCAGGAGAAACCAAGATGTAAGAAGCATGATTTGAAACGATTATTCAGTGGAATGTTGCCAGGAAGTTTAATAAATCTCATAGGAGTTATGAGGAAGAAGCTATCCCACTTTTTATTCAAGTGATTCAATATTAGCATGTTCAGACATATGGCAATATCTTCATGATTCTAATCAAAACAGGAGCAACCAAGATGTAAGAAGCATGATTTGGAACGATTAATCAGTTGAGTGTGACCAGAAAGTTAAATAAATCTCATAGGAATTATGAGGAAGAAGCTACCCACTTTCTATTCCAGTGATTCAAGATTAGCATGTTCAGACATATGGCAATATCTTCGTGATTCTAATCAAACCAGGACGAACCAACATATAAGAAGCCTGATTTGGTACGATTAATCAGTGGAATGTGACCAGAAAGTTGAATAAATCTCATAGGAGTTATGAGGAAGAACATATCCCACTTTCTATTCCACTGATTCAAGATTAGCCTGTTCGGACATATGGAATTTCTTCATGTTTTTAATCAAACCAGGACGAACCAACATGTAAGAAACATAATTTGGAACCATTAATCAGTACAAAAGTAACCAGAAAGTTGAATAAATCTCATAGGAGTTATGAGGAAGAAGCTATCCCACTTTCTATTCCAGTTATTCAAGATTAGCATGTTCAGACATATGGCAATATCTTCACGATTCTAATCAATCCAATAGGAACCAACATGTAAGAAACATGACTTGGAACCATTAATCAGTGGAATGTGAGCAGGAAGTTGTATACATCTCATAGGATTTATGAGGAAGAACCTATCTCACTTTCTATTCCAGTGATTCAAGATTAACCTTTTCAGACATATGGAATTATCTTCATGATTCTAATCAAACAAGGAGGAACCAAGATGTAAGAAGCATGATTTGGAACGATTAATCAGTGGAATGTGACCAGGAAGTTGAATAAATCTCATAGGAGTTATGAGGAAGAAGCTATCCCACTTTCTATTCAAGTGATTCAATATTAGCATGTTCAGACATATGGCAATATCTTCATGATTCTAATCAACCCAGGAGGAACCTAGATGTATGGAGCATGATTTGGAACGATTAATCAGTTGAATGTGACCAGAAAGTTGAATAAATCTCATAGGAGTTATGAGGAAGAACCTATCCCACTTTCTATTCCACTGATTCAAGATTAGCATGTTCGGACATATGGGAATTTCTTCATGATTTTAATCAAACCAGGACGAACCAACATGTAAGAAACATAATTTGGAACGATTATTCAGTGGATAATGACCAGGAAGTTGAATAAATCTTATAGAAGTTATGAAGAAGAAGCTATCCCACTGTCTATTCCAGTGGTCCAAGATTAGCATGTTCAGACATATGGCATTATCTTCATGACCCTAATCAAACCAGGAGGAACCAAGATGTAAGAAGCAAGATATGGAACGATTAATCAGTGGAATGTGACCAGGAAGTTGAATATATCTCATAGGATTTATGAGGAAGAACCTATCTCACTTTCTATTCCAGTGATTCAAGATTAGCCTTTGCAGACATATGGCAATATCTTCATGATTCTAATCAAACCAGGAGAAACCAAGATGTAAGAATCATGATTTGGAACCATTAACCAGTACAAAAGTAACCAGGAAGTTGAATAAATCTCATAGAAGTTATGAGGAAGAAGCTATCCCACTTTCTATTCCAGTGATTCAAGACTAGCATGTTCAGACATATCGCAATATCTTCATGATTCTAATCAAACCAGGAGGAACCAACATGTAAAAAACATGACTTGGAACCATTAATCTGTGCAATGTAACTAGGAAGTTGAATAAATCTGGTAGGAATTATGAGGAAGAAGCTAGCCCACTTTCTATTCTAGTGATTAAAAATTAGCATGTTCAGACATATGGCAATATCTTCATGATTCTAATCAAACCAGGAGGAACCAACATGTATGAAACATGATTTGGAACAATTATTCATTGGATAGTGACCAGGAAGTGGAATACATCTCATAGGATATATGAGGAAGAACCTATCTCACTTTCTATTCCAGTGATTCAAGATTAGCCTTTTCAGACATATGGCAATATCTTCATGATTCTAATCAAACCAGGAGGAACCAAGATGTAAGAATCATGATTTGGAACCATTAATCAGTACAAAAGTAACCAGAAAGTTGAATAAATCTCATAGGAGTTATGAGGAAGAAGCTATCCCACTTTCTATTCCAGTTATTCAAGATTAGCATGTTCAGACATATGGCAATATCTTCATGATTCTAATCAATCCAATAGGAACCAACATGTAAGAAACATGACTTGGAACCATTAATCATTACAAAAGTAACCAGGAAGTTGAATAAATCTCATAGCAATTATGAGAAAGAAGCTATCCCACTTTCTATTCCAGTGATTCAAGATTAGCATGTTCAGACATATGGCAATATCTTCATGATTCTAATCAAACCAGGAGGAACCAAGATGTAAGAAGAATGATTTGGAACGATTAATCAGTGGAATGTGACCAGGAATTTGAATAAATCTCATAGGACTTATGAGGAAGAAGCTATCCCACTTCTATTCAAGTGATTCATTATTAGCATGTTCAGACATATGGCAATATCTTCATGATTCTAATCAACCCAGGAGGAACCTAGATGTATGAAGCATGATTTGGAACGATTAATTAGTTGAATGTGACCAGGAAGTTGAATAAATCTCATAGGAGTTATGAGGAAGAGGCTATCCCACTTTCTATTCAAGTGATTCAATATTAGCATGTTCACACATATGTCAATATCTTCATGATTCTAATCAACCCAGGAGGAACCAAGATGTAAGAAGCATTATTTGGAACGATTAATCAGTTGAATGTGACCATAAAGTTGAATAAATCTCATAGGAGTCATGAGGAAGAAGCTATCCCACTTTCTATTCCAGTGATTCAAGATTAGCCTTTTCAGACATATGGCAATATCTTCATGATTCTAATCAAACCAGGAGGAACCAAGATGTAAGAATCATGATTTGGAACCATTAATCAGTACAAAAGTAACCAGAAAGTTGAATAAATCTCATAGGAGTTATGAGGAAGAAGCTATCCCACTTTCTATTCCAGTTATTCAAGATTAGCATGTTCAGACATATGGCAATATCTTCATGATTCTAATCAATCCAATAGGAACCAACATGTAAGAAACATGACTTGGAACCATTAATCAGTGGAATGTGACCAGGAAGTTGAATACATCTCATAGGATTTATGAGGAAGAACCTATCTCACTTTCTATTCCAGTGATTCAAGATTAGCCTTTTCAGACATATAGAATTATCTTCATGATTCTAATCAAACCAGGAGAAACCAAGATGTAAAAATCATGATTTGGAACCATTAATCAGTACAAAAGTAACCAGGAAGTTGAATAAATCTCATAGGAGTTATGTGAAAGAAGCTATCCCAGTTTCTATTCCAGTGATTCAAGATTAGCCTTCTCAGACATATGGCAATCTCTTCATGATTCTAATCAACCTAGGAGGAACCAAGATGTAAGAAGCATTATTTGGAACGATTAATCAGCTGAATGTGACCAGAAAGTTGAATAAATCTCATCGGAGTCATGAGGAAGAAGCTATCCCACTTTCTATTCCAGTGATTCAAGATTAGCATGTTCAGACATAACGCAATATCTTCATGATTCTAATCAAACCAGGAGGAACCAACATGTAAGAAACATGACTTGGAACCATTAATATGTGCAATGTAACCAGGAAGTTGAATAAATCACATAGGAATTATGAGGAAGAAGATAACCCACTTTCTATTCTAGTGATTAAAAATTAGCATGTTCAGACATATGGCAATATCTTCATGATTCTAATCAAACCAGGAGGAACCAACATGTAAGAAGCATGATTTGGAACAATTATTCACTGGATAGTGACCAGGAAGTGGAATAAATCTCATACGAGTTATGAGGAAGACGCTATCCCACTTTGTATTCCAGTGGTTCAAAATTAGCATGTTAAGATATATGGCATTATCTTCATGATTCTAGTCAAACCAGGAGGAACCAAGATGTAAGAAGCGTGATATGGAACAATTAATCAGTGGAATGTGACCAGGAAGTTGAATACATTTCTTAGGATTTATGAGGAAGGACCTATCTCACTTTCTACCAGTGATTCAAGATTAGCCTTTTCAGACATATGGAATTATCTTCATGATTCTAATCAAACCAGGAGGAACCAAGATGTAAGAATCATGATTTGGAACCATTAATCATTACAAAAGTAACCAGGAAGTTGAATAAATCTCATAGGACTTATGAGAAAGAAGTTATCCCACTTTCTATTCCAGTGATTCAAGATTAGCATGTTCAGACATATGGCAACATCTTCATGATTCTAATCAAACAAGGAGGAACCAAGATGTAAGAAGCATGATTTGGAACGATTAATCAGTGGAATGTGACCAGGAAGTTGAATAAATCTCATAGGAGTTATGAGGAAGAAGCTATCCCACTTTCTATTCAAAATATTCAATATTAGCATGTTCAGACATATGGCAATATCTTCATGATTCTAATCAAACAAGGAGGAACCAAGATGTAAGAAGCATGATTTGGAACGATTAATCTGTGGAATGTGACCAGGAAGTTGAATAAATCTCATAGGAGTGTTGAGGAAGAAACTATCCCACTTTCTATTCTAGTGATTCAAGATTAGCAGGTTTAGACATATGGCAATATCTTCATGATTCTAATCAAACCAGGAGGAACCAACATGTAAGAAGCATGATTTGAAACGGTTAATCAGTGGAATGTGACAAGAAAGGTTAATAAATCTCATAGTAGTTATGAGGAAGAACCTATTCCACTTTATAATCCGCTGATTTAAGATTAGCATGTTCGGACATATGAGAATATCTTCATGATTTTAATCAAACCAGAACAAACCAACATGTAGAAACATGATTTGGAACGAATATTATGTCGATAGTGACCAGGAAGTTGAATAAATCTCATAGAAGTTATGATGAAGAAGCTATGTCACGTTCTATTCCAATGGTTGAAGATTAACATGTTCAGACATATAGCAATATCTTCATGATTCTAATCAAACCAGGAGGAACCAAGATGTAAGAAGCATGTATTGGAACGATTAATCAGTGGAATGTGACCAGGAAGTTGAATAAATCTCATAGGAGTGTTGAGGAAGAAGCTATCCAACTTTCTATTCCAGTGATTCAAGATTAGCATGTTCAGACATATGGCAATATATTCATGATTCTAATCAAACCAGGAGGAACCAAGATGTAAGAAGCATGATTTGGAACGATTAATCAGTGGAATGTGACCAGGAAGTTGAATAAATCTCATAGGAGTTATGAGGAAGAAGTTATCGCACTTTCTATTCTAGTGATTCAAGATTAGCATGTTCTGACATATGGCAATATCTGCAAGATTCTAGTCAAAATAAAAGGAAAAAAGATGTAAGAAGCATGATTTGGAACGATTAATCAGTGGAATGTGACCAGGAAGTTGAATAAATCTCAGGAAGTTGAATAAATCTAATAGGAGTTATGAGGAAGAACTTATCCCACTTTCTATTCCAGTGATTCAAGATGAGCATGTTTGGACATATGGAAATATCTTTATGATTCTAATCAAACCAGGGGAAACCAGGTTGTAAGAAACATGATTTGGAACCATTAATCAGTGGAATGTGACCAAGAAGTTGAATAAATCTCATAGGAGTTATAAGGAAAAACCTATACCACTTTCTATTCTAGTGATTCAAGATTAGCTGTTTCAGACATATGGCAATATCTTCATGATTCTAATCAAAGGAGGAGGAAACAAGATGTAAGAAGCATGATTTGGAACGATTAATCAGTGGAATGTGACCAGGAAGTTGAATAAATCTCATAGGAGTTATGAGGAAGAAACTATCCCACTATCTATTCTAGTGATTCAAGATTAGCAGGTTTAGACATATGGCAATATCTTCATGATTCTAATCAAACCAGGAGGAACCAACATGTAAGAAGCATGATTTGAAACGGTTAATCAGTGGAATGTGACAAGAAAGGTTAATAAATCTCATAGTAGTTATGAGGAAGAACCTATCCCACTTTATAATCCGCTGATTTAAGATTAGCATGTTCGGACATATGAGAATATCTTCATGATTTTAATCAAACCAGAACAAACCAACATGTAGAAACCATGATTTGGAACGAATATTATGTGGATAGTGACCAGGAAGTTGAATAAATCTCATAGAAGTTATGATGAAGAAGCTATGTCACGTTCTATTCAAATGGTTGAAGATTAACATGTTCAGACATATAGCAATATCTTCATAATTCTAATAAAAGCAGGAGGAACCAAGATGTAAGAAGCATGTATTGGAACGATTAATCAGTGGAATGTGACCAGGAAGTTGAATAAATCTCATAGGAGTGTTGAGGAAGAAGTTATCCAACTTTCTATTCCAGTGATTCAAGATTAGCATGTTCAGACATATGGCAATATATTCATGATTCTAATCAAACCAGGAGGAACCAAGATGTAAGAAGCATGATTTGGAACGATTAATCAGTGAAATGTGACCAGGAAGTTGAATAAATCTCAGGAAGTTGAATAAATCTAATAGGAGTTATGAGGAAGAACCTATCCCACTTTCTATTCCAGTGATTCAAGATTAGCATGTTTGGACATATGGAAATATCTTTATGATTCTAATCAAACCAGGGGAAACCAAGTTGTAAGAAACATGATTTGGAACCATTAATCAGTGGAATGTGACCAAGAAGTTGAATAAATCTCATAGGAGTTATAAGGAACAACCTATACCACTTTCTATTCTAGTGATTCAAGATTAGCTGTTTCAGACATATGGCAATATCTTCATGATTCTAATCGAACCAGGAGGAACCAAGATGTAAGAAGCATGATTTGGAACGATTAATCAGTGGAATGTGACCAGGAAGTTGAATAAATCTCATAGGAGTTATGAGGAAGAAACTATCCCACTTTCTATTCTAGTGATTCAAGATTAGCAGGTTTAGACATATGGCAATATCTTCATGATTCTAATCAAACCAGGAGGAACCAACATGTAAGAAGCATGATTTGAAACGGTTAATCAGTGGAATGTGACAAGAAAGGTTAATAAATCTCATAGTAGTTATGAGGAAGAACCTATCCCACTTTATAATCCGCTGATTTAAGATTAGCATGTTCGGACATATGAGAATATCTTCATGATTTTAATCAAACCAGAACAAACCAACATGTAGAAACCATGATTTGGAACGAATATTATGTCGATAGTGACCAGGAAGTTGAATAAATCTCATAGAAGTTATGATGAAGAAGCTATGTCACGTTCTATTCCAATGGTTGAAGATTAACATGTTCAGACATATAGCAATATCTTCATGATTCTAATCAAACCAGGAGGAACCAAGATGTAAGAAGCATGTATTGGAACGATTAATCAGTGGAATGTGACCAGGAAGTTGAATAAATCTCATAGGAGTGTTGAGGAAGAAGCTATCCAACTTTCTATTCCAGTGATTCAAGATTAGCATGTTCAGACATATGGCAATATATTCATGATTCTAATCAAACCAGGAGGAACCAAGATGTAAGAAGCATGATTTGGAACGATTAATCAGTGGAATGTGACCAGGAAGTTGAATAAATCTCATAGGAGTTATGAGGAAGAAGTTATCGCACTTTCTATTCTAGTGATTCAAGATTAGCATGTTCTGACATATGGCAATATCTGCAAGATTCTAGTCAAAATAAAAGGAAAAAAGATGTAAGAAGCATGATTTGGAACGATTAATCAGTGGAATGTGACCAGGAAGTTGAATAAATCTCAGGAAGTTGAATAAATCTAATAGGAGTTATGAGGAAGAACTTATCCCACTTTCTATTCCAGTGATTCAAGATGAGCATGTTTGGACATATGGAAATATTTTATGATTCTAATCAAACCAGGGGAAACCAGGTTGTAAGAAACATGATTTGGAACCATTAATCAGTGGAATGTGACCAAGAAGTTGAATAAATCTCATAGGAGTTATAAGGAAAAACCTATACCACTTTCTATTCTAGTGATTCAAGATTAGCTGTTTCAGACATATGGCAATATCTTCATGATTCTAATCAACCAGGAGGAACCAAGATGTAAGAAGCATGATTTGGAATGATTAATCAGTGGAATGTGACCAG
Source organism: Moricandia arvensis (assembly GCA_905132765.1). Lineage (NCBI taxonomy): Eukaryota > Viridiplantae > Streptophyta > Magnoliopsida > Brassicales > Brassicaceae > Moricandia > Moricandia arvensis. The sequence continues at coordinate 138,241 of CAJHQP010000861.1, forward strand.
GAAGTTGAATAAATCTCATAGGAGTTATGAGGAAGAAACTATCCCACTATCTATTCTAGTGATTCAAGATTAGCATGTTTAGACATATGGCAATATCTTCATGATTCTAATCAAACCAGGAGGAACCAACATGTAAGAAGCATGATTTGAAACGATTAATCAGTGGAATGTGACAGAAAGGTTAATAAATCTCATAGGAGTTATGAGGAAGAACCTATCCCACTTTATAATCCGCTGATTTAAGATTAGCATGTTCGGACATATGAGAATATCTTCATGATTTTAATCAAACCAGAACAAACCAACATGTAGAAACCATGATTTGGAACGAATATTATGTGGATAGTGACCAGGAAGTTGAATAAATCTCATAGAAGTTATGATGAAGAAGCTATGTCACGTTCTATTCAAATGGTTGAAGATTAACATGTTCAGACATATAGCAATATCTTCATAATTCTAATAAAAGCAGGAGGAACCAAGATGTAAGAAGCATGTATTGGAACGATTAATCAGTGGAATGTGACCAGGAAGTTGAATAAATCTCATAGGAGTGTTGAGGAAGAAGCTATCCAACTTTCTATTCCAGTGATTCAAGATTAGCATGTTCAGACATATGGCAATATATTCATGATTCTAATCAAACCAGGAGGAACCAAGATGTAAGAAGCATGATTTGGAACGATTAATCAGTGGAATGTGACCAGGAAGTTGAATAAATCTCATAGGAGTTATGAGGAAGAAGTTATCCCACTTTCTATTCTAGTGATTCAAGATTAGCATGTTCTGACATATGGCAATATCTGCAAGATTCTAGTCAAACCAAAAGGAAAAAAGATGTAAGAAGCATGATTTGGAACGATTAATCAGTGGAATGTGACCAGGAAGTTGAATAAATCTCAGGAAGTTGAATAAATCTAATAGGAGTTATGAGGAAGAACCTATCCCACTTTCTATTCCAGTGATTCAAGATTAGCATGTTTGGACATATGGAAATATCTTTATGATTCTAATCAAACCAGGGGAAACCAAGTTGTAAGAAACATGATTTGGAACCATTAATCAGTGGAATGTGACCAAGAAGTTGAATAAATCTCATAGGAGTTATAAGGAAAAACCTATACCACTTTCTATTCTAGTGATTCAAGATTAGCTGTTTCAGACATATGGCAATATCTTCATGATTCTAATCGAACCAGGAGGAACCAAGATGTAAGAAGCATGATTTGGAACGATTAATCAGTGGAATGTGACCAGGAAGTTGAATAAATCTCATAGGAGTTATGAGGAAGAAACTATCCCACTTTCTATTCTAGTGATTCAAGATTAGCAGGTTTAGACATATGGCAATATCTTCATGATTCTAATCAAACCAGGAGGAACCAACATGTAAGAAGCATGATTTGAAACGGTTAATCAGTGGAATGTGACAAGAAAGGTTAATAAATCTCATAGTAGTTATGAGGAAGAACCTATCCCACTTTATAATCCGCTGATTTAAGATTAGCATGTTCGGACATATGAGAATATCTTCATGATTTTAATCAAACCAGAACAAACCAACATGTAGGAGACATGATTAGGAACGATTATTCAGTGGATAGTGACCAGGAAGTTGAATAAATCTCATAGAAGTTATGATGAAGAAGCTATGTCCACGTTCTATTCCAATGGTTGAAGATTAACATGTTCAGACATATAGCAATATCTTCATGATTCTAATCAAACCAGGAGGAACCAAGATGTTAAGAAGCCATGATTTGATAGATGATTAATCAGTGGGAATGTGACCGGGGAAGTTGAATAAATCTCGGGAAGTTGAATAAATCTCATAGGTTTATGAGGAAAACCTATCCCACTTTCTATTCCAGTGATTCAAAGATTAGCATGTTGGAGCATATGGGATTATTCTTCATGATTCTAATACAACCAGGGGAAACCAAGTTGTAAGAAAACATGAGTTTGGAAACTCATTAATCAGCTGGAATGTGACCAAGAAGTTGAATAAATCTCATTAGGATTATAAGGAAAAAACCTATACCACTTTCTATTCTAGTGAGTTCAAAGATTTAGGCTGTTTCAGACATATGGCAATATCTTTCAATGATTCTAATCAAACCAGGAGGAACCAACATGTAAGAAGCGTGATTGTGAAACGATTAATCAGTGGAATGTGACCCGAAAGGTAATAAATCCTCAATAGGGAGTTATTGAGGAAGAACCCTATCCCACTTATATTATTCCGCTGATTTAAGATTCAGCAATGTTTGGACATATGGAAATATCTTTATGATTCTAATCAAACCAGGGGAAACCAAGTTGTAAGAAACATGATTTGGAACCATTAATCAGTGGAATGTGACCAAGAAGTTGAATAAATCTCATAGGAGTTATAAGGAAAAACCTATACCACTTTCTATTCTAGTGATTCAAGATTAGCTGTTTCAGACATATGGCAATATCTTCATGATTCTAATCAAACCAGGAGGAACCAAGATGTAAGAAGCATGATTTGGAACGATTAATCAGTGGAATGTGACCAGGAAGTTGAATAAATCTCATAGGAGTTATGAGGAAGAAACTATCCCACTTTCTATTCCAGTGATTCAAGATTAGCATGTTCAGACATATGGCAATATCTTCATGATTCTAATCAAACCAGGAGGAACCAACATGTAAGAAGCATGATTTGAAACGATTAATCAGTGGAATGTGACCAGAAAGGTTAATAAATCTCATAGGAGTTATGAGGAAGAACCTATCCCACTTTATATTCCGCTGATTTAAGATTAGCATGTTCGGACATATGGGAATATCTTCATGATTTTAATCAAACCAGAACAAACCAACATGTAGAAAACATGATTTGGAACGAATATTATGTGGATAGTGACCAGGAAGTTGAATAAATCTCATAGAAGTTATGATGAAGAAGCTATACCACGTTCTATTCCAGTGGTTGAAGATTAGCATGTTCAGACATATGGCAATATCTTCATGATTCTAATCAAACCAGGAGGAACCAAGATGTAAGAAGCATGATTTGGAACGATTAATCAGTGGAATGTGACCAGGAAGTTGAATAAATCTCATAGGAGTGTTGAGGAAGAAGCTATCCCACTTTCTATTCCAGTGATTCAAGATTAGCATGTTCAGACATATGGCAATATCTTCATGATTCTAATCAAACCAGGAGGAACCAAGATGTAAGAAGCATGATTTGGAACGATTAATCAGTGGAATGTGACCAGGAAGTTGAATAAATCTCATAGGAGTTATGAGGAAGAAGTTATCCCACTTTCTATTCTAGTGATTCAAGATTAGCATGTTCAGACATATGGCAATATCTGCAAGATTCTAATCAAACCAGAAGGAAAAAAGATGTAAGAAGCATGATTTGGAACGATTAATCAGTGGAATGTGACCAGGAAGTTGAATAAATCTCAGGAAGTTGAATAAATCTCATAGGAGTTATGAGGAAGAACCTATCCCACTTTCTATTCCAGTGATTCAAGATTAGCATGTTTGGACATATGGGAATATCTTCATGATTCTAATCAAACCAGGGGAAACCAAGTTGTAAGAAACATGATTTGGAACCATTAATCAGTGGAATGTGACCAAGAAGTTGAATAAATCTCATAGGAGTTATAAGGAAAAACCTATACCACTTTCTATTCTAGTGATTCAAGATTAGCTGTTTCAGACATATGGCAATATCTTCATGATTCTAATCAAACCAGGAGGAACCAAGATGTAAGAAGCATGATTTGGAACGATTAATCAGTGGAATGTGACCAGGAAGTTGAATAAATCTCATAGGAGTTATGAGGAAGAAACTATCCCACTATCTATTCCAGTGATTCAAGATTAGCATGTTCAGACATATGGCAATATCTTCATGATTCTAATCAAACCAGGAGGAACCAACATGTAAGAAGCATGATTTGAAACGATTAATCAGTGGAATGTGACCAGAAAGGTTAATAAATCTCATAGGAGTTATGAGGAAGAACCTATCCCACTTTATATTCCGCTGATTTAAGATTAGCATGTTCGGACATATGGGAATATCTTCATGATTTTAATCAAACCAGAACAAACCAACATGTAGAGATATGATTAGGAACGATTATTCAGTGGATAGTGACCAGGAAGTTGAATAAATCTCATAGAAGTTATGATGAAGAAGCTATGTCCACGTTCTATTCCAATGGTTGAAGATTAGCATGTTCAGACATATGGCAATATCTTCATGATTCTAATCAAACCAGGAGGAACCAAGATGTAAGAAGCATGTATTGGAACGATTAATCAGTGGAATGTGACCAGGAAGTTGAATAAATCTCATAGGAGTGTTGAGGAAGAAGCTATCCAACTTTCTATTCCAGTGATTCAAGATTAGCATGTTCAGACATATGGCAATATATTCATGATTCTAATCAAACCAGGAGGAACCAAGATGTAAGAAGCATGATTTGGAACGATTAATCAGTGGAATGTGACCAGGAAGTTGAATAAATCTCATAGGAGTTATGAGGAAGAAGTTATCCCACTTTCTATTCTAGTGATTCAAGATTAGCATGTTCTGACATATGGCAATATCTGCAAGATTCTAGTCAAACCAAAAGGAAAAAAGATGTAAGAAGCATGATTTGGAACGATTAATCAGTGGAATGTGACCAGGAAGTTGAATAAATCTCAGGAAGTTGAATAAATCTAATAGGAGTTATGAGGAAGAACCTATCCCACTTTCTATTCCAGTGATTCAAGATTAGCATGTTTGGACATATGGAAATATCTTTATGATTCTAATCAAACCAGGGGAAACCAAGTTGTAAGAAACATGATTTGGAACCATTAATCAGTGGAATGTGACCAAGAAGTTGAATAAATCTCATAGGAGTTATAAGGAAAACCTATACCACTTTCTATTCTAGTGATTCAAGATTAGCTGTTTCAGACATATGGCAATATCTTCATGATTCTAATCGAACCAGGAGGAACCAAGATGTAAGAAGCATGATTTGGAACGATTAATCAGTGGAATGTGACCAGGAAGTTGAATAAATCTCATAGGAGTTATGAGGAAGAAACTATCCCACTTTCTATTCCAGTGATTCAAGATTAGCATGTTCAGACATATGGCAATATCTTCATGATTCTAATCAAACCAGGAGGAACCAACATGTAAGAAGCATGATTTGAAACGATTAATCAGTGGAATGTGACCAGAAAGGTTAATAAATCTCATAGGAGTTATGAGGAAGAACCTATCCCACTTTATATTCCGCTGATTTAAGATTAGCATGTTCGTAGATATGGGAATATCTTCATGATTTTAATCAAACCAGAACAAACCAACATGTAGAAAACATGATTTGGAACGAATATTATGTGGATAGTGACTAGGAAGTTGAATAAATCTCATAGAAGTTATGATGAAGAAGCTATGTCACGTTCTATTCCAATGGTTGAAGATTAACATGTTCAGACATATAGCAATATCTTCATGATTCTAATCAAACCAGGAGGAACCGAGATGTAAGAAGCATGTATTGGAACGATTAATCAGTGGAATGTCACCAGGAAGTTGAATAAATCTCATAGGAGTGTTGAGGAAGAAGCTATCCAACTTTCTATTCCAGTGATTCAAGATTAGCATGTTCAGACATATGGCAATATATTCATGATTCTAATCAAACCAGGAGGAACCAAGATGTAAGAAGCATGATTTGGAACGATTAATCAGTGGAATGTGACCAGGAAGTTGAATAAATCTCATAGGAGTTATGAGGAAGAAGTTATCCCACTTTCTATTCTAGTGATTCAAGATTAGCATGTTCTGACATATGGCAATATCTGCAAGATTCTAGTCAAACCAAAAGGAAAAAAGATGTAAGAAGCACGATTTGGAACGATTAATCAGTGGAATGTGACCAAAAAGTTGAATAAATCTCAGGAAGTTGAATAAATCTAATAGGAGTTATGAGGAAGAACCTATCCCACTTTCTATTCCAGTGATTCAAGATTAGCATGTTTGGACATATGGAAATATCTTTATGATTCTAATCAAACCAGGGGAAACCAAGTTGTAAGAAACATGATTTGGAACCATTAATCAGTGGAATGTGACCAAGAAGTTGAATAAATCTCATAGGAGTTATAAGGAAAAACCTATACCACTTTCTATTCTAGTGATTCAAGATTAGCTGTTTCAGACATATGGCAATATCTTCATGATTCTAATCGAACCAGGAGGAACCAAGATGTAAGAAGCATGATTTGAACGATTAATCAGTGGAATGTGACCAGGAAGTTGAATAAATCTCATAGGAGTTATGAGGAAGAAACTATCCCACTATTCTATTCCAGTGATTCAAGATTAGCATGTTCAGACATATGGCAATATCTTCATGATTCTAATCTAACCAGGAGGAACCAACATGTAAGAAGCATGATTTAAAACGATTAATCAGTGGAATGTGACCAGAAAGGTTAATAAATCTCATAGGAGTTATGAGGAAGAACCTATCCCACTTTATATTCCGCTGATTTAAGATTAGCATGTTCGTAGATATGGGAATATCTTCATGATTTTAATCAAACCAGAACAAACCAACATGTAGAAAACATGATTTGGAACGAATATTATGTGGATAGTGACCAGGAAGTTGAATAAATCTCATAGAAGTTATGACGAAGAAGCTATACCACGTTCTATTCCAGTGGTTGAAGATTAGCATGTTCAGACATATGGCAATATCTTCATGATTCTAATCAAACCAGGAAGAACCTAGATGTAAGAAGCATGATTTGGAACGATTAATCAGTGGAATGTGACCAGGAAGGTGAATAAATCTCATAGGAGTGTTGAGGAAGAAGCTATCCCACTTTCTATTCCAGTGATTCAAGATTAGCATGTTCAGACATATGGCAATATATTCATGTTTCTAATCAAACCAGGAGGAACCAAGATGTAAGAAGCATGATTTGGAACGATTAATCAGTGGAATGTGACCAGGATGTTGAATAAATCTCATAGGAGTTATGAGGAAGAAGTTATCCCACTTTCTATTCTAGTGATTCAAGATTAGCATGTTCTGACATATGGCAATATCTGCAAGATTCTAGTCAAACCAAAGGAAAAAAGATGTAAGAAGCATGATTTGGAACGATTAATCAGTGGAATGTGACCAGAAGTTGAATAAATCTCAGGAAGTTGAATAAATCTAATAGGATTATGAGGAAGAACCTATCCCACTTTCTATTCCAGTGATTCAGATTAGCATGTTTGGACATATGGAAATATCTTTATGATTCTAATCAAACCAGGGGAAACCAAGTTGTAAGAAACATGATTTGGAACCCATTTAATCAGTGGAATGTGACAAGAAGTTGAATAATCTCATAGGAGGTTTATTAACGGGAAAACCTATACCACTTTTCTATTCAGTGAATTCAAAGATAGCTGTTTCAGACATATGGCAATGATCTTCATGATTCTAATCGGAACCAGGAGAAACCAAGAGTAAGAAGCATGATTTGGAACGATTAATCAGTGCGAATGTGATCCAGGAAGTTGAATAAATGCTCATAAGGAGTGATGAGGAAGAAACTATCCCACTTTCTATCCGTTGTGATTCAAGATTAGCATGTTCAGACATATGGCAATGTCTTCATGATTCTAATCTAACCAGGAGGAACCAACATGTAAGAAGCATGATTTAAAACGATTAATCAGTGGAATGTGACCAGAAAGGTTAATAAATCTCATAGGAGTTATGAGGAAGAACCTATCCCACTTTATATTCCGCTGATTTAAGATTAGCATGTTCGTAGATATGGGAATATCTTCATGATTTTAATCAAACCAGAACAAACCAACATG